>JADRCD010192165.1:0-21310 GCA_019843815.1 Montemys delectorum
CGCGCGGCGGCAACCCCGCGGCGAGCCGCCAGGGGGCGCGGCGGGGCCCGCCATCCTGCGCGCCGCAGGCCTGCGCGGAGCGGGCGAGTAGGACACCAGCGGCCGCGGGGTGCAGGGGGTCTGGGGGAGCTGGCGGCGGCCGCGCCGCGGCGTGCTGGTGCCGGACGTAGAGGGGGCTGGGCTTCCACTGACGGAACTACTGCCCTACACGAAAATCGAAACAAAGGAAATCAAAAGCAAAGATACCACGGACCGACCGGGAGCACACGGGGACACACAGACGGGAGGGCGGGCGGGCGGGCGGCGGGACGGAGAGGCGGGGGAGGGGGGCGGGCAGACCAACACAACAGTGAGGAGAGAAACGAGAAACGAGCTTCGTAAGTTTCCGAAGTCACTCACGGGCGTCCGCAGGACACGAGTCGCAGGGAAGCCGGGCCAAGGGGAAAAGCAAGAGTGGCGGGCTCCCCGCGCCCCGCCCCGCCCCGCCCCGCCCCGCCCCCGGGCGCCTCCCGGGCCCGCCCCCACGCGGCCCACGCACCGCGGCCCCACTCCTGCCCCGCCCCCGCTTCTGGTCCGTCTGGGCCGGCCACACGCACCTGTCTGTGGGTCGTGTGCTCCCGACCCTCGCTGGGCGAGCGGGACCAGCGCTGCTCCCGGGCCCGCGCCCGGCCGGTGTCCGGCCGCTCCTGTGCGTAGCGATCCCGGTCGGGGGCCGGGGGATGATGGTGGTGATGGTGGTGGTGGTGATGTTGCCGATGCTTCCGGTCCTTGGGCCGGCCCCGGTCCTGGTCCCGATCTTTGGAGGGCAGGTCACCCGATTGGGTGGTCATGCTCAGATCTGTCCCCAGGCCTGAGTGGGGATTGGGAGACGTTGGTGAGGGAGGAAGAAGGGGCCACAGAGGGAAGGGAGGAATCTAGAGAGGTAGGGCCTGGAGTGTCCCCAGGCAGCAGCCCCTGGTTTCCTTCCTAGTCACACCTCCACCTCTATTTTTACATTAATTTTCAGCTCAAGCATCCTCCCGCAGTGGTACTCGTCTGAAAGTGTGACCTTCCACCTCACTGGTTCCAGGAATCAAACTCAAGCCTTGAGGCTTGGCAGCAAATGCCTTTACAGACTAAGCCATCTTGCTTGGTCCATCCCCTTTTTTAGTGTTGAATATGACCAACATAAGACTTCTGTACATGTTACCTGCCTACCACCCAGACCACACCTGGCCCAGTCTCTTTCCTTTTTAACATTTCTTCTCTCTCTGTCTCTGTTTTGTGTGTGTGTGTGTGTGTGTGTGTGTGTGTGTGCGCGCCTGCGCGTTCTCAAGAGTTAAGAGGGCATGCTACACACTTGCAGAGGACCTAAATTCAGTTTCCAGCACACACGTCGGGCAGCTCAACTGCTCTAGGCCCAGGAGATCCAACACCCTCTTCTGGCTCCAGGGGCACTTGCATTCATCACACACTTGAACTCCCACACGAATTAAAGAAAATAAAACGTAGCTGGCCATAGTGGCACAAACCTAAATCCCAGCACTTGGGAGGCAGAGGCAGGCAGATCCTCTGAGTTCGAGGCCAGCCTGGTCTACAGAGTGAGTTCCAGGACAGCCAGGGCTACACAGAGAAACCTTGTCTAGAAAAACCAACCAACAAACAAAACAAAACAAAACAAAACAAAACAAAAATTCTAACCAAATCAACAACCAAGGCATGCCTTTAATTCTAGCATTCCAGAGCCAAAGGTAGGAGGACTTCTGTGAGTTCCAGGACAAGGACCACATAGTGAGATCTTGCCTCAAAATAAATCTTTTTTTTTTTTTTTTTTTTTTTTTTTGGTTTTTCCAGAGAGGGTTTCTCTGTGTAGCCCTGGCTGTCCTGGTACTCACTCTGTAGACCAGGCTGGCCTCAAACTCAGAAATCCTCCTGCCTCTGCCTCCCAAGTGCTGGGATTAAAGGTGTGCGCCACCATCACCCAGCTGAATCTAGGTCTTACTATGTATCCTGGCTGCCTCTGACTCAAGATCCTAACCCTCTTTCTCCCAGCTTCCCCCTTGTTGGCATCAGACCCCCCCTCTCCGCCCCCCCCCCCCCCCCCTTCTACTTCTATTTCTTTATGAATCCATCCTCTGTTCTGGGTCCTGTGGTAGCCTACCTGTGTCCACATCAGTGTATCGGCCCAGAGAGCGCTCAGAGGTGCGGTGGCCACGGTCCCGGCGGCGTTGGTGGTACCGTTGGTTCTCCTCGGGCGGTACCCGCTCTAGTGAGTAGTCATCCAGTCGCCGGGCTTTGGGTCCCAGCACAGAGGCTGAGCGCTTCATGGGGCTGGTATCAGAGATGGTCTGGGAGAGGGGCACAGGTGTGGGCAGAGTTATTGGCCAGCATTTTCATGGCCTGCTCCTTCCAGCCCTGCAGTTATACCTGGCTGATCGGTGACAGAATCAGAGTGTGTGAGCATCCAGGGATTACGTCCAGGGGTGCAATGGGGGGTTTGAGTGTCTGGCTTGCTGGCTGCGGGGTGGAGCCCTACGGGATACTTAAGTCCAGTGACAGGATGGCTGCAGCTTCTTAGGGCATCTGCTGGACTCTGACCAGAAGACCCTGGCTAACCCCTTGCTCTGCTTTCGAGGAGCCCCTGGCGTTCAGGCTGGCTAACGGACAAGAAGCATACTCTGCTGGCAGAGTGCAAACTTGGGAGCCCTGCTTCTCTTTGTCGACTCTCTTGCCCCTTATGCCTATCCCCACCTCTGGTCCCTATCTTCCAGGCCCAGCTTGGGCTGCCCTAGCAGTGGAGGTGCTGGAGGTCATTCTGAATCTGCATTTCCCAGAATCCTTGCTGTTGTTCTGCCATGGACAGCCTTCAGTTCTCTCTGTAGCAGGCAGAAGAAGGAAGACAGGGCCAACTGGACCAGGCCCGCTCCAACTCTGATGTGCAGGACCCAGCCCAAGGCAGGAGCTAAGGGACCTGAGGTCAGTGGTCACTGGTTGAACTGGAGGGACAGACCCCCAAGAAATGGGCAGGGTGGGCAGGTCGGCCTCTTGGAGGCTCTGAAGACGAAGTGGGGTGCAGTGTGGTCCCTTGCACACACAGGACACAACACACGAGGAAGAGGCTCTGTGGGGGAGGGCTGGGGTGGGGTGGAGGGTAGGGGGAGATGGTGGGAGCTGTCACAAACAGGACAGGGAGGGAGAGGGGCTGGAGCCAAGCTGGCCGGGCGCGGTACATACACTGAGGTTATTTCCACGTGGCCGGCCCCTTCTCCTCTGTCCCAGCCCCACAGGATGGCGCACACAGAAAAAACAGAAAGAAGGAAATAAATATAAAAGGCAAAAAGGATGGTGAGTGGGCGGTACGGGGAGAAGGTGGAGGGTAGAGAGGTTAAAACGCCGGTGGTGTCGAGTGAGGGGGTGCCCCAGGACCCGACTGGCTGTCCCCCACAACCGGGCACAGAAGAAACAGGAGACAGACAGATGGCAGAGACACAAGACTGACAGATGGGACTGCAAGGCCACAGGCTCCTGGCCCATTTCATGCGATGCGCTGCGGCCCGGCCCGGCACCCCTCCCCCGCCTCACCCCAGCTTCAGCTCAAAGCTTCCAGGTGGCCATCAGCCCAGCTTGGCTCATCTCTGTTTTGGGATCAGCAGGCCAGGCCTGACAGAAGGAATGGGGCAGCTACATGCACCCCAAAGTCACAGCAGCCAGAGGCCAGGCCCTAGGGCCACGATGACCCAGCCAGACGCAGCGAAAATGCTACATAATGCAGGGCAAGCTGCCCCAGCCAGACATGCCTGCCCCCTCCTCCTGCCCTTTCTTCTTGTCCTGAGTAGCAGCTTGGGCTTTATCCCCATTCCCTACTGCGCAGTAGCCAGGCATGCTTGTTTCTCTATCCCCATGGGGATCTTGCCTTCCCTATTAGGGGCCTGAGTAGCTAAGAGAAGCAGCCACACTGAGACACACATACCAGGTACATGCCCAGCCACCCAGCCCTCCCAGACATATGACAGCCATCCCAGGTCCATCCGGACTCTGCCTTCAGATTCTTTAGACGTGCCCTGTTCCTGAAGGCGGCAGGCCATGTGCATGCACATGACCATGCCTGTAAACACTGGTCGCACACAGGTGCATGTGCATGTATGTGCGCATTGCATGTAAGTGGTATGTGTTTGAAGTGCATGGGTAGCAGGGACATGTTTTTTGCTGTGGTGGGACCCAGGTCTGCCCATGCCAAGCATGGGGATACCATGAGCTTCACCCTCCAGCTCTGGAGTCAGGATTCTAGTTTTCTTTTTAAAAATTAGTTTATTATTTGTGTATGTGTGTGTGTGAGCTTGTACACCTGTGTGTAGGTGGCTGAGAAGGGGAGGAGAGGGCACTGGGTCCCTGGAGTTCCAGTTCCAGGAGGCTGTGAACTGTCATGTAGTGTAGGTGCTGGAACTCAGTCAGGTCTTCTCCAAGAGCAGTGCATGCTCTTATCCAGTGAGCCACTTCTCCAGCTAGTAGTCAGGATTCTTTTTTTTTTGTTGTTTTTGAGACAGGGTTTCTCTGTGTAGCCCTGGCTGTCCTGGAACTCTGTAGACCAGGCTGGCCTCGAACTCAGAAATCCGCCTGCCTCTGCCTCCCAGGTGCTGGGATTAAAGGCATGGCCACCACCGCCCGGCTTTTAAGTTTTGTTTTGAGTCAGGTTCTCACACAGTGCAGGCTGGCCTCAAACTAGCTACATAGCAGTGTCTGACTGTGAACTCCCGATCTTCCTGTTTCCACTTTCCAAGTGACAGGATTATAGATGTAAGTCATGTTGCTTGTTTGAGATATGGTCCAGGTCTATAGCTAAGCTGGTCTGGAACTCCTCTTTCCTCAGCCTCCTGAGTGTGTAAGATGTTTTATGCTGCTGAAGCAGGCATTCCCAAAGGCAGCTCTCCCTAGAGCTGGACCCACCCCTTCCCAAACCTACCCCTCCTCCCTTCTGTGCTCTCAAATAGGGCAGACAGAAGCCACTTGACACTATGTTAGGTAAGGGTCCTCCATCTCCCTCTGGCTTCTGTCAAGGAGAGGTTAGGAGGACCAGGCTCTGAAGGAGTCAGGAAAGGGTAGTCTCCCCCCTACCCTACCCACAAAGCTGCAGATGGCCCCACCAAGGCTGGGGTCCCCAAGAGGGACAAGATCCTCAGGAACTTGTGTGGGGATGGCCCAGAATCCTGCAAGCTCTCACCTGGTTCTCCGCTGGGAGGCGGGGCATGGAGGCGGCCCTGGCCTGGCCTTCCATGGGGAGGTAGTGTTCGCTGTCTGAGTAGCCGTCAGTACCCATTTCTCGCATCTCCACAGACTGTCAGGCAGAAGGTGAAGTAGGGTGAGTCTGGAGCCTATGTGTATAAGAGAACTCTTTCTGCCTAAACCACCCAGCTTGGGGTTGGGGGAAGCAGCACCTGGGAGTTGGGCTGGCTGTTAGGCATGTCGATGGGTGGCCCTCGCTCTGGGCTCCAGGTGCCAGTCTTCTGGAACATCTCTTGGGCCCGCTGAGTCACCCAGGATGGGCTCTCCTTCATGCCGCTTTCTTGAGCCATCCTGTACAGAGGCCAAAGGCCAGAAAGGGTGTACATCCTCTGGGCTTTGGAACTTGGGGCCTGACACCCATCCACAATTGTCCAGTTGGATACTCACAGGCCTCCTCCTGGGTCCAGCTGAGTGGAGGGAAGGGCGTTCTGGCTGAGTCCTCCTTCCTGTGTTGGCGATGGAGGCTCCATGCGCTGGAACATGAGTGGTGTCCGGTTCTGGGAAGACAAGAAAGCAGTGTGTGCAGGGAGGGCTGGACAAAGCGAGCACCCACTGGGAGCCGAGGCTGAGCCCAGGGCTTTGTTTTAGGAAAGGACATAACCACTCCTCCAACCCCACAAGTCCTTCTTGACCCCCACTTACACACAGGTAGGTCTGATCTGTCTGCAAATCTACCCAGTTTTTTGTTTTGTTTTGTTTTTTTATTTTTTGAGGACTATGTAGTCCTGGCTGTCCTGGAACTCCCTGTGTAGAACAGGCTGTCCTGGAACTCCCTGTGTAGACTAGGCTGTCCTGGAACTCCCTGTGTGTGGAACAGGCTGTCCTGGAACTCCCTGTGTAGAACAGGCTGTCCTGGAACTTACAGAGATCTGTCTGCCTCTGTTTTACCCACTGAACTATTTCTTGAGACCCTGTCCAGCTTTTGACATTGTGACATAATGTTGTCATCTACAAAGTTCATGCTGGAGACCCAGGCAATCAAGATAGGTATATGTAGTCTCATATATATATATATATATATATATATATATATATATATATACACACACACACACACATACATATATGTATATATGTATATGTATGTATGTATGATGTATGTATATGTATATATATAGGTGTGTGTGTATGTATATCTTCCAGCCAAATAAATTTATTCAGAACTAAAGTGCTTATCACCTATCCTTTACCATGTTCAATTTCCACATCCCACACCTCTAACCAGTGCAGAAACCTATCTGTGCCTTTCTCCCATGCAGAGCCACCGGAAAGTGTCCAGTGGGCTGTCCCTCCTCTATGTAAGACCATTTGGAATAAAAGTTGGAGTCCCCCACTGCAGTCTCCAGGGCTTAGTCCTGTACCCTCCCTACTCTTGTCTCCTCCCACTTTTCTCTTTGCTATGTTCTGTTACCTTGATCTCTTCAGTATTTCCTAAACTCATCACACGAGGTCCAGCCTCAGGGCCTTTGTAAGGCTATTCTCTCTGCTGGAAGGCTGTTGTGTAACAGATTCTTCTCAGATTGAAATAATCTTTCCTGCATGGAAATGCTTTAAGGCACAAGGTAAACAACTCTAAATAGCCGAAGGAAGTCCCTGAAACTAAGCAGATTCACCTAGCACCTCCTTGCCTGAGTAAGCTGTAAAGACTGCTGAGAGTCATGCTCAGAGGGGTCAAGCTACTCCAGAGACCTTGTGGGTTTTTTTGTTTTTGTTTTTTTGGTTTTTCAAGACAGGGTGTAGTGGCTATTCCTGGTTGTCAACTTGACTATGTCTGAAATAAATTACAATCCAGAATTAGAAGGCTCACCTGTGGCCCTAATCTGGAGGCTGAGAGATACAAGTTTCTGACCTGAATCTTGGCATAGAGACCTTGAGGAATAGTGGCTACGAATCCCACAGGATTAACATAGAAAGCTCTATGAGTTCAAGGTTATCCGGGGTTAAGGGTGTGGTGGCAATTGCTAGATCCTTAGACTTCCATTCACAGCTGCTGCCGTGACTATTGTTGGGAGTTGATTGTTGGAAGTTGGACTACAAACTGTAAGTCATCAATAAATCCCTTTACTACATAGAGACTAAGTTCTGTGACTCTAGAGAACCCTAACTAAGACAAATTGGTACCAGGAGTGGGGTATTCATGTGACAACCTGACCATGTTTTGGGGAGGACTGTGGAAGGACTTTGGAACTTTAAGCTAGAAGAGCCACTGTTAAAAACTCTGTGGAATGTCTGTGGGAGCTTGGAAGATCATGTTGAGAACAGTGCAGAGATGGAGGCCTGGTTTGTGAAATTTCAGAGGGAAGATTAAAGACTCTTATCAGGGCCATGTTGTTTTGACTGTGAAGATTCTGTGGTTCTGGTTAGCTGGAGTTGAAGTATCAGCTGTGATTAACAAGGTACCAGAACTACAAAAGAGAGAACTTTGCATTACTGGGACTATTGATGCTGGTTAACTGGAGCTAAGAAATTAGCGATGATTAAGAAGAGACCAGCATCATTGAGGTGACATCTTCTGGAAAGTGTTTCCTGAGAACACAAAGAGGTTGTGTTCCAGAGATAGCCAAGGTTGTACCTTGTGCTGCAGCAGGACTTGGTAATGTGTAAGAGTCACCCAGGTGGTACTGGTTTTGACAGCATGAAGGGGTCATAAAGAGCAGCTGAGGCTTGGCACAGTGAGAGGCCATGGAAGGCCATTGGTGAAGGTGCAGCCTCAGTTTGTAATTAATGGCCCAGGACTGAAGGTGTCATGCAAAAGAGTTGAGGCTTGGCACCGTAAAGACAGTCTATGAGAGGCTATTGGTAAAGCCTGGTTACAGCATTGTTTTGAAAATGCCAGTACCATGCAATGGCCACCAAGGACAGCAGCAGCAGTGGAGTATAGGCATCTGGAGCCCAGAAGACAAGATGTGTGTTACAAAGGGCAGAGCTGGAGAAGTGACCAAAGCCGTTAGAGGAGCCCAGAAGATCGTGAATTGGATCCTAGACACTGGTTTTGCTTTTGATTGTGACTATGCCCTGATATTTTTCCCTCTTGAAAAAAGAATGTATTTTAGTAGAGCCCACAGTTAAGAAACTTTAAATTTTAAAAGATATTAAACATTTTAAATTGATTGAACTTTTAATATAGAAAGACTGTGGGACTTTAGATCTTGGGGATGAATAAAAACATAAGGGTTGAGGCTTAATAGTGATGTGTTTGTGTGTCAAGTTAACAAGGGGTCAATTATACTGGCTAGTTTTGTGTGTCAACTTGACACAGGCTGCAGTTATCACAGAGAAAGGGAGCTTCAGTTGAGAAAGTGCCTCCATGAGACCCAGCTGTGGGGCATTTTCTCAATTAGTGACCAAGGGGGTAGGGCCCCTTGTGGGTGGTGCCATCTCTGGGCTAGAAGTCTCGAGTTCTATAAGAAAACAAGCTAGCACGGGACATCTCTCCATGGCCTCTACATCAGCTCCTGCTTCCTGCCCTGCTTGAGTTCCAGTCCTGACTTCCTCTGGTGATAAATAACAATGTGGAAATAAGCTCAATAAACCCTTTCCTCCCCAACTTGCTTCTTGGTCATGATGTTTGTGCAAAAATAAAAATCCTGACTAAGACACAGGGTTTCTCTGTGTACCCCTGGCTGTCCTAGAACTCACTCTGTAGACCAGGCTGACCTCGAACTCAGAAATCCTCCTGTCTCTGCCTCCCAAGTGCTGGGATTAAAGGCATGTGCCACCACCGCCTGGCTTCAGAGACCTTGTGTTAAGAACAGCTGCTAGAAAAAACAGAGTCTGGCAGAAGTGCCTCAGTTTATACCCACTGCGTCATTCAGGACGGACCCTCTCCAGCCTGCTGAGCTGCTTCCAGGCCATGCAGTAGGCTCTGGGGTCCCAGCTTTTGTGAGCTCTTGCCCATGCTGGGTAGGTTTTGGTGATGCACTGGTCTTTGAGTCATTTCTGCTTCTTAAGCAATCCTAATAAAACTCATGGTGGTGTCTGTACTGTGGTCTGTGCTGGAAAACCTATCAGGGGTGAGTATCATGTCTTTCCAGGATAAGTTTTGTCACACAATAATTGTTTTCCCCTGGATATAAACTCCTCCATTTCTTTCTTTCTATTTGGTTGAGCTTGAACTCACAAGAGATCTATTTGCCTCTGGCTTCCCTACCTAGTGTTGGGATTAAAGGCAATGTACCACCATGCTTGGTCCCTTCCTTTTTTTTTTGTTTGTTTGTTTGTTTCACTATGTATATGAGTCTTTTGCCTGTATGTACTATATATGTATATACACCAGGTTGTATGTGTGTGTGTGCCTGATGCCTGAAGACCCCAGGAACTGGGGTCACAGATGGTTGTAGGCCACTATGCGGGTGCTGGGAACTGAACATGCATCCTCTGTAAGAGCATCTATCTGGTGCTCTTAATTGCTGAGCTAGCTCTACAGTCCTCTCCTCTTCCTCCTTTCTTCCTCTTCCTCTTCTTCATCTTCCCCTCCCCCACTCCCTCCTCCTCCTCCTCTTCCTCCTCCTCCTCTTCTTCCTCCTCCTCCTCCTCCTCCTTTTTCTTCTCTCTCTCTCTCTCTCTCTCTCTCTCTCTCTCTCTCTCTCTCTCTTTCTCTCTCTCCAGATTCTTTTTTTTTTCCATACAGGGTTTCTCTGTGTAGACCAGGCTGGCCTTGAACTCAGAAATCCACCTGCCTCTGCCTCCCAGGTGCTGGGATTAAAGGCGTGCGCCACCACTGCTCGGCCTCTCTCCATATTCTTACTATCTATGTTATTTTGGTTTGGCCTAGAGCTCCCTATGTGGTCTGTAGACCAGGCTGGCCTTAAGCCCATAGAGATCTGTCTTTCTCTGCCTTCTAAGTTAAAGGTGTGTACCGTAATACCTGGTCTCCAGTTCGCTTTACAAAAGTATTTATCTTACTATTTTATGTGTATGTGTGTAAGCCTATGGGGTGTGTTGTGTGTGTGTGTGTGTGTATGTGTGTGTGTGTGTGTGTGTGTGTACCACACACGATCAGGCCAGAAGGGGGCTTCAGATCCCCTGGAACTGGAGTTACAGGCAGTTGTGAGGCACCACGTGGGTGCTGGGAACTGAACCTAGGCACTTGCTCTTAGCTCCTAACTGCTGAGCCAGGTCTCTAGTCCCTTCCCCTTTTACCTCAGCTCTTTGTTTAGCTCTCACCTCCTCAGTGAGGGTGTCCTTGACCATCCACTTCACACCATACATCCTGGCTCTAGCGCTCTATAGAGTTGGCTCAGCTTTCCCCATAGTGGCATAATTTGCCACTATGAAACTGTCTTAGTCATTTGAGGCTGTTAGCATCCCCCTCAGCTGGAAGGTAAGCCACCAAGAGGCAGGCACCCAGGCCAGGGTCTGAAACAGTGGCTGCCATAGGCAGATGCCCAGCACCTGCTGGTGACTGAGAGTTGGCAGGTATGTGTTCCTGCAATGGCCCAGCCTGGTTCCAACTGGTTCCCACAAAGACAGACAGACCCGCCACCCCGTTCCAGGCACCCCCAGCAATGGGAGTACCTGCTCCTCTCGCATGGCCTGCAGCTTCTTGGCCTTGCTCTGTCGGTAATACTCCATGATCATCATGGCTGCGTAGATCTTACCCACTGTCAGGTCCGTGGCTGTGGAGGACAGGGTAGCTCTCACCTAGTTCAGCCCCCTCTCCGAGGCTCCACCGCCCATCCCTGGGTTTGCTCTTACACTTGTGAGGTGTGACCAGCAGATCCAGGGTCTTCTGAGACAGGTTGGGCCAAATGGCCATCATCTCCTTGCGTAGCTCTGCATCCATTTGCTGCTTGTCAGCTCCACCTGCAACATGGAGAGAGATGGGGTGAGCATTTCACAGAGGTGGCCTTGAGGGCCACTGTGGGGCTACTGCCAGGCCCCACAGGCCTGGTTAGAGGTGCCACCAGGGCCAGGATCGCTCTTCTGGCTTCGATTTCCAACTGCGTTCCTAGGGTTGGCTACCCCCCACCCCCTGGCTGCCTCAGTTTCCCCATCAGTGAAAAGCATCAGGATGATAGTCATAGCATTTGCCCTACCTGGCTGTTTGCAAATCCAGGCAGTGTATGTGTGTGCCACTTCAGGACAGCACCTCCAGGCCACTCCTGTCACAGTGTTGTGACCTTTGTCCTCTTGACTCAGGGTGGAGGTCAAGTCCATGAAAGGTTGGCATCCATCAGAGTTTAGGGAGGGGATTACTTTGGGTGCTGGGGATAGAACCCAGGACCTTGCATACACTAGGCAAGAGCTATGCCATTGAACCACACCAAAAATGTCTGGAATGGCATCCTTGTTCCATATTTGAGGCAGTTGATAGTGGAGACCAGGAAGTGTATCTGTCAGGTTGTAGTAACACTCCATCATTGTAATAGATGGCCCCCATTGCTGGTAGGTTTTTAAAAAAGGATATATATGCACACACACATATTTATATGGTGTGTGTGTGAATGTGCATGTTTACTTGTGTGCCTCCTTATATGGAGGTCAGAGGTGAGTGAGACTTGGCTGTCATTTCTTAGGAGCCATCTACCTTGCTTGTTGAAAGAGGATTTCTCACTAGCCTTGAATGCATGAACTAGGCTAGGGTGGCTGGAAACTGGGCCCCAGAGATTCGTTTGTTTCTACCTACCTAATGCCATGTAGGTTCTAGTGGGCTGAAAGAAGGACTCTCGTTGTATAGCAAGCGTCATACCCACTGAGCTGTCTCTCGTCTCTCAGCCCCTGGTCTTTTTCCCTTTTGTAAACTTTTTAAAATAACATTTATTTGTGTGCTTTTGTGTGTGTGTGTGTGTGTGTTTATGTGTGTGGACATGTGGAAGTCAGAGGACACTTGGGGGAGTTTTCTCTTTCCACCATATGGGATCCAGGTGTCCCAGTCAAGTCAACAGCTTTATCTGCTATCCTGCAGGTGCCCCAGCCCCTGATTATCTTCTTATTGTTTCATTCATTCATTCATTCATTCATTCATTTTCTGGGGCCTGAATTCAGGACTAATACATGCTCCTGCTGAGCCACACACCAGCTGTGTTTTGAGTAGACAGAGCTGGGCATGGTAGCACATGCCTGTAAACCCAGCACCGGGAGGTGGAAGTGGGAGGGTCAGAAGTTCTAGGCTAGCTTCCACTACACAAAAACTGTAAAAACAAAGCTTACTGTTGTAAACCTCTTGTTCTAGCACTAGGGAGGCTGGGGCAGGGGGGATTGAACGTTCAGGTCTGGGGCTAAGGAGATGGCTTAGTTGGCAAGAGAATGTGCTGTGTGTGCACGAGGACTTCAGTCTGGATGAGCAGCAGACATGGAAAAAGCTGTGCATGGCTGGAAGCCAGCACTGGAGGGTAGAGGTCCTGAGGCATGGCTGGGTGCCATGTTTCCCAGGCCCATTTGGTGAGTGGATGTGGTCTTATACACTCGGACATCCAGAATCACAGCTCAAACATGAGCACGAGGGCAAGCAATGGGGTAGGATATCTGACATCTTTTCTCTGGCCTTGGTGCATCCACTCATGGATGAGTATACCTGGATGTTTACATACAGCACACGCATATACCACACAGAGAGAGAGAGAGAGAGAGAGAAGAGGGGATGGGAAATGAATGAATTACAAATGAGTTGAAAGTTGGCCTGGATAACTTAGTGAGAGCCTGTCAGCTCAGTAGGTAAAGTGTTTGCTTTATATACACAGATCTCTGGGTTCCATCTTCAGCACCCAAAATAAATAAATACAAACTAGAAATCGGATACTTGCTTAGCATGTACAAGACCTTGGGTTTTAATGCCAGTATCAGAAAAAGGAAGGGGGATGTTTAAAGTGGTGTTGAGAGGCAGGGGCATGAGTAGGTCTAATTGTGATATCATCTAGATCCTGGTAGCTCTAAAAGAAAGAGGAGACCAGCTCCCTCTGCCCCCATATGCCACTCTGTGCCGTCTGGGACTGTCATGAGTGGATGGGTGCACCTCTTGTTATAAAGACTTTTTTAAATCACATCCAGTTTGAGGCACGTCATTAACAACGAAACACAGACAAGAAACCAAGTGACCTATGACAGGAGCCTGGGCTACCCTGGCACACCTGACAGAGGCTGCCAGCCCTCTCTACCCTAGTTCCCCTGCCATAATATGTGATCTTTGTTACAGTCTCTAGCACCTCATCCCAGTCATGGGAGTCACTGGGGCTCCGGCTGGAATGACAGGATTGTGGCATGGTCCTTTGAGACTGAAATGTGAGCACAGGGACGTGCCACTTGATTCATAACAGTATGGGGATGCACCATGTTCCCTTCACTCTGTCACCCAAAGGTTGGGGACAGGAGGGCCAGTGAGCCTTTTCCAAGTTTATCTTCTCTTTGGGGGTTGGAGGCAGGGTCTCACTAAACAGCAGAACTTAAAATCCTTCTGTCTCAGCCTTTCCAGTTCTGGTCTTACCAATGTGTGCCATGGCAGCTAGCTTCCTCAAGCCTGTCTTTTTTTTTTTTTTTTTGTCTTTTCGAAACAGGGTTTCTCTGTGTAGCCCTGGCTGTCCTGGAACTGGGATTAAAGGCATGGGCCACCACTGCCTGGCTCTCAAGCCTGTCTTTAAGGGACTCTGATCAACACAGTCCCAATCCACAAACAGAAGGCAGACAACAGGGACATGGCCCAATTTGGTTTGAGCCATGGAAACCTTGGGACTGTTCCAGTGATAACCTTCTTCATCGTGACTGCACCTGCATGGCCCCTACCTCCACCTGTGCAGCCCGCTGGAACTGGACTGAAGCTCCAGACACTGCAGGCTTGGTGGTGTGGCTCAGGGGTGTAACTCTTCTGTAGTGTCCTAGTTAACTTTGTCAGTTTGATACAGCCTAGCTAGAATCCCCTGAGAAGAGAGTCTCAACTGAGGGACTACCAATGCTGACTGGCCTGGGACATGCCTGTGGGATCTGTTTTAACTGTTAACTGTGAGAAGGGGCTCAACCCACTGAGGGCAGGAGTCCAGGTGTGCAAGTCAAGTCAACAGCTTTACCTGCTATCCTGCAGGTGCCCCAGCCCCTGATTTAAAGTTTTTATCTCTTCCTTCCTTCCTTCCCTCTTCCCTTTCTTCCTTCCTTCCTTCCTTCCTTCATTCATTCATTCATTCGGTTTCTGGGGCCTGAATTCAGGACTAATACATGCTCCTGCTGAGCCACACACCAGCTGTGTTTTGAGTAGACAGAGCTGGGCATGGTGGCACATGCCTGTAAATCCAGCACCGGGAGGTGGAAGTGGGAGGGTCAGAAGTTCTAGGCTAGCCAGAACTCCAGGCTTTGATCATCAGACCTGGTGACAAGCCCCTTTGCCCACTGAGCCATCTCTAGTGGGATCCACCTCACTTTCTGAGACAGGATCTCCCAATGAGCAATTCCCTGGGCAGGTGGTCCTGGACTATACAAGGAAGCTAGCTAAGGGCTGGGAGAGTTGGCTCAGTGGTTAAGAACACTTGTTATTCTGGCAGAGGACCTGGTTTCAACTCCTGCACCCACATGGCAGCTCACAACTATCTGTAACTCCAGGCCCAGGGGAGCTGATATCCTCTTCTGACCTCTATAATGCAGATAGTGCACATACATGCAAGCAAAAGACTCATATACATAAAATAAATTAAAAAGAGAGAAAGCTAGTTAAGGTCTGGAGGCATGGCTCAGTGCTTATGAAGACATGCTACTTTTTTTTTTTTTAAAGATTTTTTGTTTTTCGAGACATGGTTTCTCTGTATAGCCTTGGCTGTCCTGGAACTCACTCTGTAGACCAGGCTGGCCTCGAACTCAGAAAGCCACCTGCCTCTGCCTCCCAAGTGCTGGGATTAAAGGCATGCGCCACCACTGCTGGGCTATTTTTATTTTTTAAAGAGGTTCTTGCTATGTAGCCCTGGCTGGCCTGGAACTTGCTATATAGACCAGGATGACCTCAAACGTATAAGATCCACCTGCCTCTGCCCCTGCCTCCCAAACAAGGCCACCAAAGGCCTGGGCCACTACTCCTTCCTTAAGTTTTTTTCTCTGTAAAGAAGGATTTTATTTATTTATATTTTAGGTGGATTATTTGTTTGTTTGCATGCATGCATGTATACCATGCAAATTTCTGGTGCTCATGGAGGCCAGAAAAGGGCGTCGGATACTCTGGAACTAGAGTTACAGGTTTGAACCAAATCTGAGTCTTCTGCAAGAGCAGCAAGTGCTCCTAACTGCTGAGCCTTCTCTCCAGGCACTCTAAAGTTGCCTTTGTTTGTTTTGTTTTTGTGTTTTGACAGGGTTACCATGGAGCCATGGATGGCATGGAACTCACAGACGTAGACCCACATCCCTGCAGACTGTCTTTCTCATCTCTCAGTTCCACTGTGGCAGGACTGAGCAGTGTGCATGTGTACCTAGAGCTGGGAAGAGATTCTTCCCTGGGCTCTCCATGGAAGGCTGCGTGCTTGGCCAAGGCCCCTGGCCTTGTGGGATACTAAACATAGATCCATGTAACCTGCCTGTGCTGAAAAAACATTTCTTGCAAGACAGAGTTTCTCTGTGTAGCCTTGGCTGGACCTCACTCTACAGACCAGGCTGACCTTGAACTCATAGAGATCTGCCTGCCTATGACTCCCAAGTGCTAGAATTAAAGGTGTGTGCTATCAATGCTCAGACTAATTTTTTTTAACATGCTTTATTTAATATAGGCAGAACATAAATCAAATTGATTATATTCATGTGTGTGTGTGTGTGTGTGTGTGTGTGTGTGTGAGATTTTGTGTGCTGGTGATTTTCAGGTCCTTATGGCACGGCAAATGCTTTTTACTCAAAGGGCCATCTCCCCTGCTACAATGCTTGTTTTTTTTTGTTTTTTGTTTTTTTAAGATTTATTTATTTATTTTATGTATACATGAACACTGTAGCTGTACAGATGGTTGTGAGCCATCATGTGGTTGCTGGGAATTGAACTCAGGACCTCTGGAAGAGCAGTCAGTGCTCTTAACCGCGGAGCCATCTCTCCAGCCCCCAACACTTGTGTTTTAAGTCATGAAACTTGTATTTTTCTATGTGGCACAGCTCATTGATACAACCCCTACCCCCTATGTTCACAGATGTGAAGGTCAGGGTTCAGAGTAATGCCAGGGGAGGTGGGCAATTTGAGCCTGTAGGATGTGACAGTCCTCAACTGACATTACAAAAACAAACAGCCACTTCTGCTTCCATGGGTTCAACCAGGCAGCGATGATGGGGGTTGGGGGGACCTGGGTCCTAAACACTGACACGCAACTCGATGCCTACCAAGGAAGACTTGCCATGTGATCTACAACCCTCAGGGTGCCAGACAAGGGTGGGGCCTCTTTCCTCTTCCTGTGACTTCTCTTGCTGCTCCTGTAGTCCTGGTCTCTCTTTCTCCCCCTGACAGTTTTTTTTCTAGCTAAGGCTGGCCTTAAACCATGATCTTCCTGTCTCAGCCTCTTAAATACTGAGACAGCACACCTGCCCAGCTACTCTATTTTGTGTGATTTTAAGGCGTTATTCTGCCCCAGAGTCTGCCTTCCCTCCTAGCCACCTTTTCGCAGTCTCCCGCAGTCACCTTGGGCTTGGTGTCTGGGGAAAGGTTTTCATTTTTTGCTGTTTTAGGGATGGAACTCAGGGTCGGGAACGTGCTGGAAGCTCTCCACCACTGAACTGTACCCCAGTTCTTTCTCTGTCTCTCTCTGTCTCTCTTAAATATTTGTTTATTTATTTACTGTATCTGACTACACCATCGCTGTTTCCAGACACACCAGAAGAGGTCATCGGATCCCATTACAGACGGTTGTGAGACACCATGTGTTTGATGGGAATTGAACTCAGAACCTCTGGAAGAGCAGTCAGTGCTCTTAACTGCTGAGCCATCTCTCCAGCCACCCAACTCCCCCGCCCTAGTTGTCTTATTTTAAGAGAGAGTCTCACTAAACTAGCCTAGGCTAGTCTTGAACTTGTGATCTTCCTGCCTCAGCTTGCCAAGGGGCTGGGATAACAGCATTTAGGGTTGGTCTCTCAGCTCTTACTCTTGGTCTCAGAAAGTCTGAAGGATTCTCTCTAGCACCTGCTTGCTTTCTATGCCCTCGACTGCCTTCTGCCTTTGGCCTCCTGCCTGCCCTTCCTGCTTCTTGTCTGAATCAGAACAGAGCTGTCCCATCCTTGTTTGTTTGTTTGTTTGTTTGTTTTCGAGACAGGGTTTCTCTGTGTAGTCCTGGTTGTCCTGGAACTCACTCTGTAGACCAGGTTGGCCTCGAACTCAAAATCTGCCTGCCTCTGCCTCCCAAGTGCAGGGATTAAAGGCGTGCGCCACCACCGCCTGGCTTGTCCCATCCTTTTGTAGCTCACGCTTCAAGTCTTTGATTAACCCTTGGTCCTCTCTCCTTCACAGTCTACTTCCACATGGGAGGGATCCTGTCAGAGTCTGAACACTCCATGCCCCTCAGTCTAAGGCTGCCAGCCTGTCTTCACTTGGGTTATGTGGCCTGCCTATGCTGTAGAATAGGTTGGAGTGTGTCCCCTGTAAATGGAAGAAGTTTCCTGAAAATGCCATACTTGTGCTGAAGAATTGCAGACTAACAAGACTGGGGAGAGTTGGAATGCTGCTGCCGATGAACAGCTAAAATTATCCTGCGCTGTGTTTAGTCCCATCTGTGGCCACATCACTCACCTCTGTATTTGTCATTTTGATTACCAGGTAAAGCCCTGGCATTTATTCTTTTTTTGCTTGTTTTAAATTTTATTTTATGTGCATGGGTATTTTGCATGTATGTCTGTGTACTACGTGTGCACAGTCCACACAGAGGCCAGAAGAAGGCATTAGATCCCCTGGGACTGGGGCTACAGACAGTTGTGAGTCACTAGATGGTTGCTGGGAATTGAAACCCAGTCTCTGGAAGAGCAGCCAGTGCCCTAGAGGCTGGCACTCTCTCCAGCCACCATCCCGTCCGTTGGTTTATTATGCCATGGTTGTTGGTGCTCTCTGCCGTGGTGTGAATGTGGAGTGACTCCCAGGTGTCTGCACACTTGGTCACCAGCTGGTGGAGCTCTTTGGGAAGGTTGTGGAACTTTTTCACGCTGGACCCTTCTAGAGAAGGTAGGATGCTGGGGGTGTGTACTCTCTCAGCTTCCTGGCTAGGGATGTGATTGGCCACTCTCCTGCTCCCATGGTCATGTCTCTCTGCCATGCTGGGGGGGGGGGGTGTGTATCCATCAGAAATTGTGAACCAAAGTTAACCCCTTCTCCTCCAAGTTCTTGTCTCGGAGTCATTTACCGTGGTGGCAGAGACAGCTACAAGGCTGCCTCCCACTGTGTCCAAGTGGTTCCTGGGCGTCTGGGTCACATGTCAGACCCTTCACCAGCACTCGGCCTATTCTGCCCCCTTTCTCGCTGCTCTTTTCAGTTTACCCTGCATCTGAGAGCCTCATTATGTCAATGTCACATAGAAGAGCCATGAGTTCTCTGACTCTACAGGGTGAAGGTGTTGGAGAATTCCCCACAGCAGGCATTGATCTCACAGAAAAGCCCAAGACAACATGTGAATTCCTGTCTTGGAAGGGATCTAACAGGGTTGGTTGTGAAAACACCACAGAGGTGATCACCCAGCACCTTGCCCCTTTCATATTTCTGCCACTGTTTAAGACAAACCTAAGACCACGAGAGGAGGTGACCTCACACAGGGACCTTGAGCAGCCAGCAGAGCATGGTGGCCATGCCTTTAATGCCAGGAGGCATAGGCAGGTGGACCTCTGCCAGCTGAGTCCTGCTGTGAGTTCTAAGATAGCCAGAGCTACATAGAGACAGAGTCAAACAAACAAGCAATGGCAACAAGGACAGCCTGATTCAAAGTCCAGCTGGGCCGGGCAGCGGTGGCCATGTCTTTAACGCCAGCACTCAGGAAGCCTTGACAGTCATATCTCTTTGAGGGTTTTGTTGTTGTTGTTGTTGTTTTGTTTTTTGAGATAGGGTTTCTTTGTGTAGCCCTGGAACTCACTCTGTAGACCAGGCTGACCTGAAACTCACAGAACTCTGCCTGCTTATTCCTCTGTAATACTGAGAGTAAAGCTATGTACCACCACTGACTGGTGGATCTCTGTGAGTTAGGCCTGGGGTACAATATTGAGCTCCAAGCCATTTAGGACTGAGGAGTAAGAGCCTGTCAGAGAGAGGAGGGGGGGGGGGGGGAGACAGAGACAGACACACACACAGACAGAGACAGATAGACAGACAGAAAGAGAGAGGGAGATTCTACCAGTTAACATAGAATGTTGAAACTTTCAGGAAGAAACAAAAGGGGGAGGGAGCCGGACAGATTGCTGAATGGTTATGCACACTTAGAGCTTCTGCAAAGGACCCAATTTTGGTTCCCAGCACCTATACTGGGCAATGCACAACTGCCTGTAACTTCAATTCCCCAGGCATCTGACTTCCTCTTTTGGCCTCCTGAGACACCAGGCACACATATGGTGTACAGACCTACATTCAAGCACCAATTCATACACATAAAATAACAATAAGTGGATCTTTTAAAAAGTGTTTAAAAAATAAATCAATAAAAAAAAAAGAGAGAGGAAAGGGGATGTTCAGTTGGTAGAGTGCCTGCCTGGTGCACACCAAATCCTGGTCCATTCATCTCTAGGACTTCATAAACCAGGTGTGGTTGTGCACACTTGTGATCCCAACACTTGGGTATTGGAGGCAAGAGGATCAGATCGGAAGTTCAAAGTCATCCATAACTACATAGCAAATTCAAGCTCAGCTTGGACTATGTGAATCCCTGTCTGAAAAACAAACAAATGATACTAAGAAGACACAAAACAGCTGGTCAGTAGTGGCGCACGCCTTTAATTCTAGCACCTGGGAGGCAGAGACAGAGGCAGGTGGATTTCTGAGTTGAGGCTAGCCTGGTCTACAGAGTGAGTTCCAGGATAGCCAGAGCTACTCAGAGAAACCTTGTCTTGAAAAAAAAAAAAAAAGACACAAAACAAAAAGACGCTAAAAGATGCTAAAACACAAATTCAAAGGAGAAGAAACTATTTGGAAACAAATGGTCACTTGGTATCCTAGCTGGTTTTGTTTAGTATTTTGCTAATTCAACTGGCATTTCTTCTTCTTTTTTTTTTGGGGTGGGGTGGGGTTTCTCTGTGTAACCCTGGCTGTCTTGGAACTCACTCTGTAGACCAGGCAGGTCTTAAACTCACAGAGATCTGCCTGCCTCTGCCTCCCAAGTGCTGGGACTAAAGGCGTGCGCCACCACCGCCCTGCTCCTATCCCTAAATGTCTTCTGTCTACACTGAAATAAAAGTACCAGCAACAGAACCAAAAGCAAGAACAGCAAGCACAGCCCTCCTAGCGGGACGCTAAGAGCATCAAGTAGAAGAAGTGATGAAATCATTCATTTAGAAGAAACTAAGGGATCTTAGAGACCATATCAACATTTAAAAAGAGAGGGAGCAGATGCCACTCCCAGCACTCTGGAGACAGGGGCAGCTGGATCTCTGAGTTTGAGGCCAGCCTGGTCTACAGAGCGAGTGCCAAGACAGCCAGGGCTACACAGAGAAACCCTGTCCCCCCAAATCAAAGTAAGTAAATTAATTAATTTAAAAAATAAAAAAGAGAGAGAGGGAATGTCAGGAAGTCTGACAATAAGAAGGGGATAGAGGGTGTTCATGCCCTGAAGATGGAGCCTGAGGAGCCAAGCTCTCCCCAGCTGCCCAAATGAGTCTCTTTCCTCCTGCCTCTTCCTGTTCTCTTCTTTTACTCTCTTCCTTAATCTCCAAATAAACAAAATTCTGTCTCAAAGAAAAGTTACAGATCCTAGAAAGGAGGAAGCTCTGACCTCATCTGAGCTGTCTGGCTGAAAATTTGATTATGGGGTCTCTTGAGAGCAATCTTGGAGATTTTTTAAAAAATTACATTTTTTCCAGTGTGTGTGAGTGTGTGTGTGTGTGTGTGTGTGTGTGTGAGAGTGTGTGTGAGTGTGTGTGTGTGTGTGAGTGTGTGTGAGAGTGTGTGTGAGTGTGTGTGTGAGTGTGTGTGTGTGAGAGTGTGTGTGTGTGA
>JADRCD010192166.1:0-12858 GCA_019843815.1 Montemys delectorum
AAAAGAACAGATGGGTCATCTAGTCTCCAGAAGTGCTGTTTCTTGCTGTGAAGAGAGGCAAATAATAGCCTATGGAAACTGTAGCTGTGACATTAGACTTCAGTGACATATATCTGGACTTTGTCATTGATAAGCACATAATTGGACAATTTATTAACGGTGCTTATTTTAGGTTTAGTTGCTTTAGATGCCCTATCATTTTAGATACCGGTAGTTAACAATGTCTTCTAACTACACTTTCTATCTGCACTACATCACTCATGGGAATTAGCTGAACATATAACTCTAACGTCATACTGTTATATTTTGGCTACATATGCATTAATTATGAGAGTTACTTTATTCATGGTCTGTATGGTATGTGAAGTTGTGCAAACCATGAGGCCTGAGGTCTGAAACAATAAAGATCTGGACTTTGATTATAGAAACTTTAAAACAAAATGCTACCTGTGTGAAAGTTGTAAGTAAGTCAATTTATGATACTGGCATGCTTTAGAGAAAATCTCAGTAGACTAAGGAAAGCTGTGTAGGTGTTACAAAATGTGGAGGTTTACAAAATATCAATGTGTTTTCTTTCATATTGGAGCAGAGGGAATAGGTCACATAAAATGGAGAAGCAGGAAATTATCCAAAGTTCATACTTAACAGGGCTGAATATTTATGATATATTTAACTACTGCAATAATGCAAGTAGGCATTCAAGTTAACAAGTGAAAACACCCAGACTTCCACTGTAGAGCACTAATGGCCATTTGGGTATTGGATACTTTTGAGTTAATGGCAAAATTTGATCAGAGGTTTCAGTCTAAGAAAAAGAAAATAAAAAGCAAAAACAAAACCAAAAATCTCCCCCAGAGCTGTTCATATTCTCTTGTAAAATGTGTAATTTAAAACATTATCATCCATTTATAAAACATACAAAACATAAATGCTAATGCTAAATGCTATTTACAATAATTTCTGAAACTATCAATATCCTATGCTTTCAAATTTACCTGCACTTGCTTTAAAAAATAGTTTGCATTCATGAGGGTATCTGCTTCATGTGCAAGCCTGGTATCCTCTTAGGCCAGAGAGGGCACTGGATACCTTGGAGCTAGAGCTACGGGTGATGGTGATCGCAGCCCCAGTCCCCTGGATGAGCATCGAGTACTGTTAACCACTGCGCTTTACGTACAGCCTCAACTCCCTACTTTTTAATACCTATGATTGCTCACAATTATATGTATAGCAGCATGACAATTTCATGCACACATACATGTGTAGCAATAAGATTTGTTACACTTCTTATAATATATGGACTATAGTTTGTATTTTATAAAATAGAAAATGATTGCAGTGCATTAAACTCTCCTTCCAATGCCATTTAATTTTTTGTGATCCCTTCTAACTAACAATATTTTGCTAACTTTTATTCAACCATTTTCTATACTCTTTCTGGTATCCTGTAATCCACTGGGATCAACGTTCATAATTACAACATGTGTATGGAAACACATGCTGTTTGTGTGTCTTTTTTCACTTAAGTCTCTAACTTTTTAAGCTTGCTAAGTGATAAGACTTCATTTATATCTCATCAAGTTTTAGAGGACTTATGTAATGCTTGCCAGTGAAGGAAATGAGACTGATATTTTGATTGGGTTTGGAATTCTCCTACATATACATTGTTAAGTTTTACTTTGATAAAGACAGCTTGTCAATATTGTTAACTTAAAATACTTTTACGAATGAAATTTCTTAGAAAATGGTAGTGTGTAATATTATTATTTTATGATAAATAATCTCTAAAAAAGGAAATTTAGTTTTAGATTTAGGAAGTGAACTAGAAATTATTTCCCAGGGGAGATAATTTTCTACTGGACATATTCATGACTACAGATACTAAGAAGGCCTATGTCGAAAAGTAAAATCCTTTTTTTCTTACAACCCTAAATCTAAAACATATTTGACAAATAAATATACTTTTACTGCAATAAATTTATTAATATTACACATGCAGTATATTGAGAATAAACTATAACACACTACCGTTATTTTACAAGAATATTTTGTTACCCTAGGACATGAAATCAGTATAAAATAGTAAAAGATTATTAAGAACTGCATAAACAAGTTAACCATGTATCTTAGGGAATCATTTTTAATACAGATATTTTAAATGAAAATAAGAACACAGAATGGGTTTATGAAACACTGTAGAATATCTAATTAAATATTATGGTGTTTCTGGAAACCTTGTGAAGCACCTTGACTGCAAAAGTCATGGCATCCCAGAAACTGGAAACCACCCAGATGTCCCTCAACAGAGGAATGGATACAGAGAATATGGTACATCTACACAATGGAGTACTACTCAGCTATTAAAAACAATTAATTTATGAAATACTTGGGGAAATGGATGAATCTGGAGAATATCATCCTGAGTGAGGTAACCCAATCACAAAAGAAGACACATGGTATGCACTCTCTGATAAGTGGATTTTAGCCTGGAAGATTGGAATACACAAAGTACAATCCACAAACCACAAGAAACACAAGAAAAAGGAAGACCAAAGTGTGGATAATTCATTCCTTCTTAATAGGGGGAACAAAATACCCATGGAAGGAGTTGTAGAGAATAACTATGGAGCAGAGACTGAAGTAAGGACAATCCAGAGACTGCTTCACCTAGGAATCCTTCCCATATTTAATCATCAAATCCAGACACTATTGTGGATGCCAGCAAGTGCTGGATGACAGGAGCCTGATATAGCTGTCTCCTGAGAGGCTCTGACAGTACCCAACTAATACAGAAGTAGAGGCTCACAGCTATCCATTGTACTGAGTACAGGGTCCCCAATAAAGGAGTTAGAGAAAGGACTCCAGGAGCTGAAGGGTTTGCAGCCTCTTAGGACGAACAGCAATATGAACTATCTAGTACCCTCAGAGCTCCCAGGGACTAAACCACCAACCAAAGAGTACACATGGTGAGACTAATGGCTCCAGCAGCATATGTATAACAGAGGATGGTCAAGTAGGTCATCAATGGGAGGAGACGCCCTTGGCCCTGTGAAGGTTCTATGCCCCAGTGTAGGGGAATGCCAGGACGAGGACTCAGGAGAGGGTTGGGTAGTGATCAGGGCAAGGGAGGAGGAAATAGGGGTTTGTTTTTGTTTTTGTTTTTGTTTTTGTTTTTTTCTTTTCTTTTCTTTTTCTTTTTTTTTTTTCCCTTTGGGAGGGGAACCTGGGAAAGGAGATATATGGCATGTAAGTAAAGAAAACATCTAATAAAAAAAGAAAACATCTAATAAAAAAAGAAAACATAAAAAGGAAAAAAGATCTGTAACAATTTGAAAAAGGAACACTGCAGATAATATGCTTATCTTGGAGATACTGATAGAATTTTGTGTGAGTTTTATTTATATTCCATTATCAGTTAGATCTTAAGGATTATAATTTTTGCCAGCCAAATACCCTGCTATGATGCCAAGGAATACAGTTTTGTACATCCACAAAATATATTTAGATGTTAGTCTATTTTATCACTTTCTGCAATAAATACAAATAAAATAATAATGTTATACATAAAGTTATCAAAGTGTATATGTACATGCACTTAGAGGGCACATTGTGACTCCATTCAAAGAGAAGGAAAATACAAGAAAATCCAAAGATGCATAAAGTTGGTTATAGTAACAACAACAACAACAACAACAACAAAATGTCATGGCATCCAATTAACATACATAGTAAAATACATGTGAACTATGACCTTGAATTAAAAAATGTATCTAGTAAGGTACCTCATTTGCTATACTTATTTTTATCAGTACAAGGATATTTTTCTTGAAGAAAAAAATTGAGATATTGCAAAAACTATTGTGTAATCTTCTGTGATCAAAACGTGACAAAGAGACCAATAATTTTTCATTAAAATATATTTTTTCTGCTCTACAACCTAGATGATCAAAGGAGTAAAAATTCAGTTTGATCTTAGTGTAGTAAAACCATTGGGTGAAATATACTGACAAACTTTAACAAGACTAGAACTAAAATGATACACTGAATATTTTATAAGATAAAATTTAAATGTTGAAAAGCCCTTCAGAAGGATGAATGAACAGGACAATATCACTCCTGTGGTTCCTCTGAGAGAATATACAAAATATACTATCATAAAATAAATTATGTTTAACAAATTGACTTAAGATATATAACCTGGAAAGAGCAATTTTCAATTTCATATGGAAAAAACAAAATTCAAGGATAGCCTACACAATGTTGAACACAAAAAGAGCTTTGGTAGGAATTACCATCCAGACCTCAAGCTGTACTACTACAGAGCAATAGTGATAAAATTGCATGGTATTAGTTCAGAAACAGACACATTGATCAATGGGATTGAATTGAAACCCTAGAAATAAATCCACATACCTATGGACATTTGATTTTTGATAAAGAAGTCAAAACCATACAAAGGAATATGACAGCATCTGCAACAAATGGTTCAAAACTTCTGCAAGGAAAAGGACACTGTAAATAAGACAAAATTGCTTTTCTGGAAAAAGATCTTCACAAACTCTTCATCTGACAGAGGGCTAATATCCAAACTTTATAAAGAACTCAAGAAATTACGTACCAACAACCCAAATAACCCAATTAAAAGTGAGGATGCCTCAGTCCCACTTGGTGGGGGGGGAGAAGAAAGCAACTAGAAGGGGGAAGGGAGGCACCTAGAAGGGAAAGGAAATGGGAGTGGCAGAGAGGGGAACATGATCGGTTACTGGGTGGGGGAAAAGGACTGAAATCCCTGAGGGCCCACCGTAAGAATGGAAACATGCAACCTCAGGATGTAGGAGGTTGGGGAACCCTCTAGAATGTACCAGAGACCTGGGATGTGGGAGACTCTCAAGATTCAGAGAAGGGACCTTAGATGAAATGCATGACAGTAGGGAGAGGGAACTTGTAGAGCTCACCTCCAGCAGAAAGAGTGGGCATCAAGTGAGGGATGGGGTTGCCATCCCACAGTCAAAACTCTGACCCATAATTGTTTCTGTCTGAAAGAACTGCAGGGATGGAAATGGAGAGGAGCCTGAGGAAAAGAAGGCCCAGTGACAGGCTGGAAGTGGGATCCAGCTCAAGGGGAGGCCGCCCTAAGACCCGATACTATGACTGAGGCTATGGAGCACTCACAAAAAGGGACCTAGAATGATTGCCCTCCAGAACACCCAACAAGCAGCTGAAAGATTCAGGTGCAGATATTTGCACCCAACCAATGGAAAGAAGCTGCTGACCCCTGGGGCTGAATTAGGGAAAAGCTGGAAGAAGCTGAGGAAGAGGGATCAGCAGTTTCAAATAACCTGGACCCCTGAGATCTCTCAGATACTGGAACACCAACCAGGCAGTCTTCACCAGCTGATGTGAGCCACCCAACACATACACAGCAGTGGACTGCTGGGTCTGGGTTTAGTCAAGAGAAGGTGCACCTATCCCTCTAGAGACTGGAGGCCCCAGAGAGTTTAGAGGTCAGGTAGGGTGGGGGTAGGAGGTGGGGACATCCTCTTAGAGAGAGGGGATTAGGGAGGACTTTTGAGATGTGGAATAGTTGGAGGGTGGACCAGGAAGGTAATACAATTTATAGTTTAAAATTAAAATAAATAAATAAAATAAAATGGAGTACAGAGCTCAGCAGAGAATTTTCAACAGAGGAATTTCAAATGGCCATGTAAATAATGCTCAGGATCCCAAGTCCTTAGTCATCAGGGAAATGCAAATCAAAACAATTCTGAGGTTCCATCTTACACTCTTTAGAATTGGTAAGATCAAAAACTCAAGAGACAGCGCACTTGGATCAAGGTGAACACTTCGTCATTTCTGTTCAGATTGCAAAATTGTAGAACCACTTTGTAAATCAAATTGACTCTTTTAAAACAAACACACAGTCAATTTTGCAGCCAAATGGATCAAACTTGAGAATATCATCCTGAGTGAAGCAACCCAGATCCACAATGACATATATAGTATACTGTCACTCATAGAAGAATATTAGGCATAAAATATAGGATAGTCATGCCATACTCCACAGACCCAAAGAAGCTAAACAAGAAGGAAGGCCCAAGAGAGTATGCTTGAATATCACTTAGAGGGGGTAATAAAATAGTCTTAGGAAGCAGATAGAGGGAAGGACCTGGGTGGGAAAGGGGATGGGGTGAGGAGTGCCGGGGTGGATCAGGTATGGAAAGAGATAAGGGAGATGGCCAGAAGGCTGTGAAAGTGAATGGAAATATGCAACTGATGGGAGAGGGGAGGTTGGGGGCATCTTGTGGATATGACACAGACCTGGGATAGGGGACATGACCTTATCTGTGAGTCAGTATATTGGGGATATAGAACCTGAAGATGCCACCTCCTGTAGCACACATTCTCTCTACCATAGTGGAGACAGAAAAGAAAAGAGACACAGGGAAATTTATCCAACAACCTTCAGAAGCCACACATTCTGACTCAAATAAAACATAGAGGAAAAATGACGAGAGACCCAGGCAGAGCAGAATGAAGAATTCAGATCTTAGCTAGCTTTTGGTTAATATTACCAAGGGGGGTTTGCTGATGCATCATGGGTGACTGTGCGTGTATTATTAATTCATTAAAAGTGTAAAAACCTTCTTGGATTCCAAAACCTAGTACATTTCTTTAGATTTAACCACCCTGATATATACATAATTAATTTGTACAGACTATTAGGTGTTCACCAATACATAAGAGTAATCACATTTCATTCATACTATTCAAAGGTATCTATGTAAGTACTGGGTATGTGATCATCTTTATAAATGAATCACATATGCAAATAGGCTACAATACATAAATGTCTCAGATTAGTATTAGATACTTCTGTCTTAAAGTTTATACTGCTTAAAAATATATACTTCTTACATAAGGTTTATATTACTGTGAAGAAATACCATGATCGTGTCAATTCTTATAAATGAATCCATGTAACTGACTGGCTTAATGAGCTTTGCTCCTCTATGAACAGGGCAGGAAGCATGGTGGCACACAGACAGACATGATGTTGGAGAAGGATCATAGAGTTTTGTTTCCGTTTTTACAGGCAGTGAGGAGAGTGTGTTGAGCTAAAATCTTAGCCCGCTCCCAGTAACACATTTCCACCAACAAGGGTATGACAACTCTAACAAAGCTACAAGGTCCAATCCTTTCAAATAATGCCATTTCTTATGAATCTATGGGTGGGGGATGACATTTTCCTTCCAACAACTACAACAGGTACATGATATAGCATTAAGAAATTAAATAAAGGATGAGTTCATACACTGTAATAGCAAAAAAATCCAATGTCCTTTTAAGATAGCCTTCCCTTTACGAAGTTTGATATATTTGCATCTTCCCTTGGGGTTAATTTTTTTTTTTTACATCTACAATAAAACTCAATCTAACACTTGCCTCATCTTCTGATAAAGGAAACAGATTATATAAATGTCATTAACCATAAGACATTTTACATTAAAAAATATCACTATATCTAAAGTGTGACTTAAGTATACTTAAGATAACTGAATTATAAGTTATCTGATATGATCACATGGATACAGAAAACTAAATATCTCTTATTTGAAAGTTAATTTTATTTTACTATAAATATTGTATAAACCAATAATCATTCATATATTCTCTTCTGTATAAACATAGTATTGCAATGTTCTCATGAAAGAACTTGGATCTGTATTATCTTATTTTACCTGGACATCAGATGAACAGAAGTCTTCATTAATACTCGATTTGTTTCCATAACTCTAATTCGTATTGAAAATAAAACAAGTAAGATTTTCATCTATCCACTTAATATGTTTCTTTATTCTTTTAGGACATTTGGGCAATTCCCCAAACGAGCTATCAGAGTAATTTACAATGTAAATTATGTTCATTATATGACTAGCAGATAAGAGAGTTTCAAGAACAAGTGCACAGGATTTCAGAGTCAGTGTCCTGTAAGCTAATAAAAATGAGCTTAGCAGACTGAATAAGTGACAGTTAAAGGCTTTAAGTGTGGCTTAAAGGATTTATGAAAGACTTTTTCTTTGGTAATTTAAAATAGTCTTGTAATGAATGATGTCTCTTAATTAATTGCCAAAAATAAAAAATGAAGGTGACTGCTAGGTATGCTCTCAGTGTCTCCTGACTGGAATGTGTGCCAGCAGTGAAGTTACATCAAATGCTAGCGTTTATTTTCTTCTCAATCCATGTAAGTGTATTTCACTAACATCAACTGAACAAACTGCTAATATCATTTGGATTCATGCTAGTCTATTTCATTAAATCAACTCCTATTTTTATGCTGCAGTATTTAAATTAATGGTGGAATAATATGCCAATAAGTAACATATTCTAATTTTTTGCTCTATTTTCTTAGCTATATTTCCATTCCTTGACATTAACCTACATTCTGTGTCTATAGATGTTCATGTCATAAACTGGATGAACATTCAGAAAATCAAACATATGTATTTAAAGTCTTATTTTACAATCTCTGTTATTATTAGGATAAGATGCAATTAATGCTTATACAATTAATAAAGAGAGTATATATGCTTATTACTGAAAAATTCAGTGGCTTATTAGCAGATCTATACATCTGTCAATCATTCTAACAGATACAGAGATAAGAACATGGGAGAAATCAGAAATAATTTCCTCTGTCTATTTATTATTTGGTAACTGTTTTCTGATTGACTGTTATATATCAGGTCTTATAAAAGTCTTACAAAAAAGAAAAGACAATTAACAACAATAATAAAAATTGAAAAGAACAGTACCAAAAGTTTTATCAAACATATCCATTGTTCTATGAGGAGCTGGAAAGTGATTTTTGTTACAACACTCCTGGGTGATGAGTTAACAAGTTCCCTACTGCCCAGAGAAACTTTATCAAGGACTGAAAAGCAAGCTGGAGCATCTGTGAAATTCATACTAGAAAGAAATCTATATAGTCAGAAAAATGGATCAGTGGCTAAAGGTGGTGGTTACAGAGCCTTGTGACCTGAGTGCCATCCCTGACACCCACATAGTGGAAAAAGAATCTATACGTGCAAGCTATACTTTGACATCTAAAAGTATGCCGTGACCCCTAATTACACACACACAGACATACTCACATAGAAACACGCACACACACACACACACACACACACACACACAAATGGGGGAAAGAAAGAGAGAGAGAGAGAGAGAGAGAGAGAGAGAGAGAGAGAGAGAGAGAGAGAGAGAGAGAGAACTGTGATGTATAGATATAATGACAGAGAAAACAGGAGAATAAGGGGTATATTGTCATTGAGATCTGGAGAATAAAACCCTAAAGACTACTCTGTGAAAAGAAGAAGTTAGAGAAGAAGTAAAAGAATAAACGATGCTCGAATAGGAATAATTTATGAAGAAATTACCTAGTTAAATTGACATAGTTAAAGAGAAAAGATAGAAATGATTCAGTAGTTTTTTGTAATCAAGTAATAGATAGAAATGAGTCTTCCATAACTAATTTCTAAGCCATTGCAAATTCTTTAGTGAGTAAGAAAAAGCCATATACTTCCAGAAATAATAAGGAACACCCAGGTTTTAAAGAGAAGAGAAATAATAGTTTGTCTGAAAGCTCTCATGTGATTAATGGACTGTAAATAAGCTTCTTTGTCACAGAGAACAAACTGTACTTTAATTTATGAGGATTGGAGAATATTAAGAATGCTTCATCTTACAGCCAGTAGAATGTCTAGGATAATAACTCAAATGACAAGTCATGGAGGTAAGAATGTAGAATAAGGGAACACTCATCTGTTGCTAGTGGGAGTGAAAACTTATACTGCTACTACATAAATCTGTGTAGCTGTTTCTCAGGAATATAGTAATCAATCTATTTCAAGTTCTAGCTTGGTGAAACATCCAAAGGACTCTTCATTGTACCACAAGTACACTTTCTCAGCCATGTTTGTTGTTATGCTGTTTATCATAGCATAAAAGAAATTGGAAATAACTTAGATATCATTCAACAGAAGAATGGATAAACAAAATGTGGTGTTATTTTCACATACAGTGGAATATCACTCAGCTGTTAAAAATAAAAATTTCAGGGAAATGGATGCAATTAGCAAGTAATCATTCTTAGAGAGGTAACTCAGACACTGAAAGACAAATATGATGTATATTAGTAATCTGTAAATATGAACTCGAGTCAGTTATAACCAAGCTACAACCTGTAGAAACCCAGGTGTTGGGTTGAGAAAAGTATGAAGGGGAACAATTCCCTAGGAAAAGAGAGCTAGAGTAGATAGTTAAGGATGAGTGGCATAAAGGGGTGGGGATTAGAATCTGTGAATCAAGTGGGGAGTGGGAGGAAAGAAGGATGAAAGGAACGGTATACAGTGACAGACAGCTAAAATTAAGAGGTAGTTGTAAGATACAACACATAAAAGGTGATGCAGCAGAAAATATGTACATAGGGAAATGTGATCCAAATGAAAATGAAAGTATTGCAAGAGAGAGCCCCAACAGAACCTTTCTAGTCATCATATGAAGCTTCCAGTACCAGAAGGGGATTTCATATAATGAGTTGGTGGGCAGCATGCTCCTGTGAGAAAACACTAGGCTGTTCTCAAGACTAGAGGCTTTACAAACTTCTGGCAAAACCACATTTCTGAAGACTACACCCACACAACTGATTGAACATGGAAAAATTGTGGTAATGACTACATAAAGTCTTCTCCCTTATAAGTTAGCGTCTTTAGTTTAGGAAGGTACTCTGCATGCTACCAAAGAAGAAATGTAATCATCAACACAGCTATAAATCCTATGACCTATAATGGTGTCCTATCTGCAAATATGACTGTTCTGATTGGAATGCAGCTAAAAAATGACTCCTAGTGACAATGTGTTATACTCATTGATCAATGTCTTACTCCTTCACCATAAGACTCCACCAGCAGCAATAAGGAACAAATAAAAATACACACAAGCAGACATAATAGGTGGAGAGACTTCAGAACACTAGGCCATAAATGGGAAGTCTCTACCAAATTCCTACACCCGGGCTCTGAGGACCATGTGGACAGGGATGAAGAAAGAATGTAAGAGTGAGAAAAGATAGAGGGCATTAAGAATGCACTCACGGATAAATGGTATTAGCCCAAAAGCTCAAAATAACCAAGATACAATTCACAGGACCTCATGAAGCTCAAGAAGAAGGAAGACCAAGTGTGGGTGCTTCAGTCCTTCTTAGAAGAGGGAACAAAATATTCACTGGAGGAAATACAGAGACATAGTGTGGAGCAGAGACTGAAGGAAAGCCATCCAGAGACTGCTCCACCTAAGGATCCATCCCACATACAGTCACCAAACCCAGACACTATTGCGTATGCCCAGGAGTGCCTCCTGACAACCTGATATAGCTGTCTCTTAAGAGGCTATGCCAGAGACTGACAAATAGAGAGGCAGCTGCTTGCAGCCAACAATTGGACTGAGCATAGGCTCCCCAAAGGAGGAATTAGAGAAAGGACTGAAGGAGTTGAAGGGATTTGCAACCTCATAGGAAGAAGAACAATATCAATCAACCAGACCCCTTCAGAGCTCCCAGGGACTAAACCACTAACCAAAGAGGACAGATGGAGGGACTAACAGCTCCAGCCGCATATGTAGCAAAGGATGGCCTTGTCAGGCATCAATGGGAGGAGAGGCCCTTGGTCTTGTGAAGGCTTAATTACCCAGTGTAGAGGATTGCTGGGGTGGGGGGAGGCAGGAGTGGGTGGATGGGTGGGAAAACACTCTCATAGAAGCAGGGAGAAGGGAGATGGGATAGGAAGTTTTCAGAGGGGAAACTGGGAAAGCAGATAACATTTGAAATATAAATAAATAAAATATACAATATAAAAAAAAGAATGCAAGGTCCTCTAAATTAACACAATCAAAATGTCCATAAATTTTGAGACTGAGGAGGCATGCAGGGGGCATGTATGCATCTATAACAGATGGAGTCTGAGAGCAGACAGTGGAAGTGGACATGAGTACAAATCCCTAATCAGAAACTATCCCCATTTTACAATCACTTGCAAATGTAGTTCTTATCCTTCATCAAAGAAACATCTATTTGCAACAAGTAGGGATTTGAAATCAGAATGAAGAATTATAGGCTTCTACAAAATAAATGGATTTACAGCTCAGGAAGTATCTATCATGCAAGAAAAGATAGAAAGATTGTAAGAAACAAGAAACAGAGTTTTCTGTGAGAAGCTACACTCATAAGCTCTTAACATGACTGCCTAACAGTTGAGCTGAGAAGGAGGGTTAGGCGTGCTAACATTGATGGGGAAAACCCAGAAGACCTCAACCCTACACAAGGACTGCAGACCACTTGAGAAGGCTGAGCACAGGAGAAATAGTCTTTCTGGGGAAAAGCATACCAACTGCCTATTGAATACTCGAAGGTCAGCCCTTAAAACACACATTCAAGTGATAATTTACAGACTACTTAGGTTGTGCTTATATATTAAGGATGTGCATGCGTATGTGTGTGGGGGGAATATACAGTGGAATGACAATTAATAATAAAGAAGATATGAATTTTTATTAGATAATTTTCTTTATTTACATGTCATGCAATATCTCCTTTCCCAGTTTCTGCTCTGAAAAAAAAAGAAAAAGAAATAAATAAAATAATAAACAAAAACAAAAATAAACTCCTGTTCCCTCCCCCTCCTCCTGCTCACCACCCTCTCCTGCTTACTGGCCCTGGCATTCCCCTACACTGGGGCATAGAACCTTCACAGGGCCAAGGGCCTCTCCTCCCATTGATGACCTACTTGGCCATCCTCTGATATA
>JADRCD010192166.1:13258-26612 GCA_019843815.1 Montemys delectorum
TATATATGCTGCTGGAGCCATTAGTCCTACCATGTGTACTCTTTGGTTGGTGATTTAGTCCCTGGGAGCTCTGAGGGTACTAGTTAGTTAATATTGTTGTTCGTCCTAAGGGGCTGCAAACCCTTCTGCTCCTTGGGTCCTTTCTCTAGCTCCTTCATTGGGGACCCTGTGCTCAGTTCAATGGATGGCTGTGAGCCTCTACTTCTATATTAGTCGGGCACTGTCAGAGCCTCTCAGAAGACAGCTATATCAGGCTCCTGTGAGCCAGCACTTTCTGGCATCCACAATAGTGTCTGAATTTGATGATTGAATATGGGAAGTATTCCCAGGTAGAGCAATCCAGTCTCTGGATTGTCCTTCTTTCAGTCTCTGATCCATAGTTAGTCTCTGCAACTCCTTCCATGGATATTTTATTCCCCCTTTTAAGAAGAAATGAAGTATCCACATTTTGGTCTTCATTCTTCTATCTTATTGAAGTATTTCTTCAAAGAGAGAGGGGGAAATTCAGAGACAGGGCAGTCAGCTAGAGAAACAAATGATAAATACTTATAGTCTCTCTTATCTCAAACTTTTGTGCTTTTATTTCATTAAGTCTAATTAAAAATTTTATCATCTAGTTGAAAGAGAAAATTATTAAGAAAAATGAGTACAAGTAATTGTAATGGTAAATGGTTGATTTATATATGTACAAAATAAATATATCATTTATTAGCAGATTACTGGGTTTAATGTCTTACTGGAGGGTTGTTAATTTTTTCATGGTTTTGAAATAATTTGGATTTTGTACTTCTCCATTCTTTCATCAATGCTTCCTTCACTTTTATCTTCTGATGCCTCATTCAAGGCCTTGAAAGTGGGAGAAGATCTCATGGTGAGAAGTAATTGATTTGCAACTTAACATTGTTAGATAGTTTTGATGTGATCATGTACCAAATATAATGAGTATCAACTTAAGCATTAGGATAAAATTTAAGGATAGACCACTTGCCTAACATGTGAGACACTGTGTCAGATAACTTCATCAAAAGCTGTGGTGAGCAAGTAAATAAAAGAGAAAGGAGATGGAAGGAAGGAAGGAAGCAAGGAAAGAAGGGAAGGAGGGAGAAAAAAGGAGGGAGAGAAAGAAAAAGGAAGTAGGGAGGTAAAAGAAAGAATGGAAGGAAATCAAAAGAGAATAAAAGAAAAATCCATAATTATATTTGAGGCTTTTGCTTCATTACTCCGCACATCACAAACATATAATAGAGGGATAGAAAGATGATTCAGTGCTTAAGAACTCTAGCTGCTGTTCCAGAGGTCCTGGGTTCAACTTTAAGCACCCATATGGCAACTCACAACTGTCTGAAACTCCAATTCCAGATGATCTGATGTTCTCACAAATACATGCAGGCAAAACACAAATTAATACTCAAAATGAATTTAAATAAATAAATAAATGAATAATCCTAGCTATAAGGGGGTAAAGGAGACAGCATCAGAAATAGAAAGTCATCTTTCAGTACATATAAATTCCAGGAATACAAGATCTATTGTTCCAAATAAACAAACATCAAACTGTAAAGGAAAGACAAATATAATTCAGAACATGAAATTATTAAGCTTAATGTCTATAATAGAGCAAAGTATCCATATCAGTCATTTCAAAATACAGCTAAAGAATATCTCTTGAAATGATACTAAATGTTATGCATGACAGTTTCTATGTATATATAAAAACAGAATGGATCAATGACATGTAGAACCATCAAGTTCATCTAATTTTTTATTGTTATCTCATGGATTCACCCTGTCATAGTTTCTTTTCTGGTTGCTGTGATAAAATACTTTGAAAAAAGCAACTTAATGAATAAAAAGTTTATTTTAGCTCACAGTTGAGGACTCAGTACACCATGAAGGGGAAGTCAAGAAAGCATGAGTCTGAAGCATCTGGTCACATGACTTTCAAAATTCAGAATCAGGTGGGTGAATACACACATATCATTTTGCTCCTGGGACTTTATCCATTTTATATAGTTTGAAATCCCTATGCAGGAAATATACCAGCTCCAAATTACTATGGAACTTTTGACATCAGTTAATATAATTCAAATAATTTATTCACAGCTTTGTAGGCATCTCAGAGGTCATTCTAGATTCTATAAATGTGAAGACACTTACCAATCATTGACCTAAACTCCCTTCATCTTACAAAAGAGTCTTTGAAAGCTTTAGTAGCATTAAACATCAAGTCAGAGTTATTTGATATGAGCTTTGTTTATGATGCCATGGTATATAATCTATGTTGAGTGAGTTATCAGATGTAGGAGTACACCATTCAGAAGTACACAGGGCCAGCAGGAAGCTAACCTGTACAATTAGAACTTTGTATCCACTGGCACTTAGGCAAGTCAGGCTTGGTTACTATTTTCACTCCTTCTTCTAGTCAACCATAAAATAAAGATAATTGTATCATAGCAATAATAAGAATTAAATTTCATGGAAAGGCACTTATTAAGTAAGAGATAATTAGCTTTTTTCTTTTGTTGTTGTTCAAAAGAAAGTAAAGTAATGCCAAGGCTGCCTTTTGAACTGAGAAGTCACACCCTTCCCTTTTTTTCTTTTCCTAGAACAAACCAATCATTCCTCATATTTTTCTTTATCATTCCAGAAGCAGTTGAATGTTCTGAAATTATACTGAAAAATCAAATTATTTTATGCATTTTAAAAAATTTGTCATAGGGTTTGATTTAAGAATTCTGTGTAAATCCAAGAAAGCTTTTAAATAGGTGAATTTCAAAAGAATAGTGATGTCATAAGGAAAGGCAATATTATAATAATTAAGTTATTACCTGACAGAAATATAAGAAGTTCTAGAAAAAGATCACTTCATACTTGTATTAAAATTCATGCAATAATGTTAATTAATTGTTCATGGTAATGTTTGATGTCAATCTTTCATGAACAGGTCAGAAGTATCTAAACGCTAAATTTTGATCTTTAAAGCCTATTATTTTGAACAATAATAAATGTCTCACATCACAGTAATTTTCAAAGGAAATGATCTTGTCTGAATTGAAAGAATTTGGAGCATGATTAAATCAGAAATATCTGTTGCCAATGTCCTTCTGAATTGAATTTAAGAGCAGGTCACAGATTATTTCATTCAACAGCAGAAACCATCATGACACATTAACAAATCAAGTTTTACTTATTTGTGTCAATGAAGAGATGAGAAATAACCCTGAGAAAGACTTTTCCCTGAGCTTATCTTTGTACTTTAAGTTTTTCTTAGATTTGACAAGAGTTACATCCACTAGTCAAGCTAACTGTCATTTGGTAAAATGTTGCCCAGAACCATTTATTTAATAACAACTAGTACCTTATAGCTAATGAAATATTTACAAAAGTCCTAAAACCAATTATTTATGCATTTTCCAATAGGATTAGTAATGAGCTCTACTTTACTAGTAGGTCTAGATGTTTCTTGTAAGAGCTGATGCAAGTCTGATCTATATTAAAATTTGATAAATTATAGCTTTTATCTCATGTCTATATCCTGTAGCCATAATAATACATGGTCATTTTAACGTGCCATAAAGTATTTACGTCAGGAAACACATTCCATTTTCACAGCAGTATGAATTTGCTACTGTTTTCCTTTTTACCAACAGTAGTCTATTGGTTCATTAGGCTGGGTAATGTTCTTAACATATTACAAGCCATAAAGTATAAGACCAGCTGAGGCTCTAACCCTGACCTTACAAATATTATATCAATTTCACTTTTATGTAGAAGCATACTTAAACTGGACAAATTTTGTTGATCTTTGCAAGCTATAATAAAACGAAGAGAGACAAAGCTGAAAACTCTTTTACTTCCAGCTTTCCTCTTAATTTATAGGAGAGACAATATTCAATTGTATGGATGATCATTTAACATCATGGGGAATTTGGAATGTAACACAGAACTGCATTTAATATCAAAGATTTTCTCAGTGATATGCAAAGATGAGCTCAGTAAAGTCAAGTTTGCCTACAAAAGAAAGCAAATATATTAAAATTGATTGTGAGTTAAGAATTTAAAAAAGAAAAAAAAGTAGAAACTACCACAAAAATAAAATTAAAAGAGTGTAACAAAAGTATTTGGTGTTCATTCAAGTTATGCACAAAATCTTGGCCTCTGAAATGTGTGGCTTCTTGCTTTTATTTTTTGAAAGTGTTTTAATTTCCTCAATGTTAGCTAGAGATTTTAAATATGTTTTGTTAATAGATAATCTGTTCCAGCTCTCTTAACTGTGTTAGCTATAAAGTATAAAAGCTGTTGGTTGACTACTAACCGAGTATAGATAATATATCTACACATATAGATATAAATATAGAGACAGCTTTCTCACTCCCTTTTCCCCCTATTCTCTCCCTCCCTTTCCCCTCTGTATGTGCTTATGTGTTCCAAAGGGGTAGAAATGAAATGAAAGTAATGGTTACTATTAATATGTTAAATATGGAAAGCTTTCTGAATACTTTATCAACAGAAACACACATTTAGAAGAACATCCAGTCTTGTAGCTCTCAGTCATTTGGGTATTCAAATTGTTAATGTCAGGAGTAATTTGAAGAGTTGTGCTACAAGAAAACCCTGTTTCAGTTTATCTTAAGCTTTGTAACTTGCTTCTTTATATTTGTTAAATCCTTTGCTTGTTTGTTTGTTTTTTTTTGTTTTTCAAGGCAAGGACTCATGTATCCCATCCTGGCTTTGAATATCCTTGCTTCCAGGCTTCACCTTGAACACTAGTGCTAACTGCCCTCTTTTGTGATTACATGCATAGTCCACCTGCCAGTTGGAGATGCCATTTTAAAAGCAATTAAAGATGAGTTTCCTTTCCAAAATATTGACATTAGTCACTTGTTAACATCTCAAATGAATACAAGAAAATGCAATTTCATAGTTTCAAGGAAATCCGTTTACAATTTTCTCTACAAAAAAAGTTAAATAAGTAAATATGAATTAATTAATAATAACTAAATAGATCACTAGGTAACTAGAAGCTAGAAAGATACTTCATTGAGAAAGAACACACATTGCTCTTGAAGGTAAGCTAGGTTCAGTTCCCAACATTCACACAGTGGTTTACAACCATTCCTAATTCCACTTGCAGAGGATTCAATGCTCTTCTCTGACACTAAAAATCACAGCACTAGGCATAGTGTTATACTATATGAGACAAAACAATCCTTTCATTAAAAAAATGTAAACACTCACAACTTTATTTATATTTTGATTCTTGAGTTTAAGGGTCGGATTCTACCCAAAATGCATCATCTCCTCTCACAGTTTCTCTGCCTGAGGACCCAGAACGACAGTGATGGAGAGAGAAGAGCATGCCTGAATGATCAGGCTGTCTGTAGCAAGGTGCTCAGTAACTCTGGTTTGTTCTTTTGTTTTTTGTTTGTTTGTTTGTTTGTTTGCTTGCTTGCTTGCTTTTTTTCCTCTCTACATGGCATTCGAAGAACCAATCCATGGGCTCATGGCTGCAGTTTTCTCAGTCACATTCACCAACAGTGCATAGTGATCATGGTGCATCCTCAGGGAACTCTTGTCCCATCTCTGGGTACCATACTTGTTCTCTAAATGATTATTCCTCACAGACTCATCTCCACATTTGTCTACCAGTCCTGTGAAGGACAACAGCAAGGAGCAAAGTTGCCACCTTTTCTTTCTTTCTGCTTTAATCAGTGTCTGTATTCTTAGTCCTTACAGTTCCCTAAAACACCTTTGACAAATTTGTTATCTTATTTTTACTGTGTTAAAAGAAGTAACGGGATCACATTTTTTTCCTGACAAGGTGTTGATTGATCCCATTGAACTCTTCAGAAAGCAGGACATGAGGTGCAAGTTTTCTCAAGCTTTCTTGAGCAGCAACATGTTAACTCTATTGACAGAGAAAAGAATCATAACTGTGCAGGTGAAAAAAACTACCACAAAGTAGAAAAATGCCCTTCTTACACCGTTATCATTACCAGAAATAGTTATTCCTTGCATATTGTTAGTCATATCATCCAACAGTCTGCCACTTAGAAAGCAATTTCTCTTTTAGGTATTTGAACTGTATTAACACCTTTCCTTACTTTTTGTAGAATTTTATTCAGACCTATTTCACTCTCGGGTACATATATTATACATTTATGGAGTAGATATTGTATATCTGACTAGTAAATTCTCACCTGAGAAGACACAACAGAATCCCTTCTCACTTTGTTGTTTTGAGAACTTTCTTCTGAGCAGTTATGTCAATATTTTATAAAATCAAATACTTCAGTGCAATATGTGAAATGTTTCAAGATAGTCACAGGAGGCAGATAGAGGGAGGGATCTGGGTGATAGAGAGGTATGGGAGGGGAAAAGGGGAATAGGAACAGGTGTTTGGGGAAACAGAAGAGAAGCCCAGAGGGGCAGGAGAATGAATGGAAATGTGCAGCTTCTGGGAGTGGGAAGTTGGGGGATGCTCTAGAAGTACCAGAGACCTAGGAGTTGAGAGACTCTCAGGACTCAGTGGGGGTAACCTTAGCCAAAATGCCCAACAGTGGGGAGAAGGATCTCGGAGAGCCCACCTCCAGTTTATAGACCCCTGTCTAAGTGGAAGGACTGGGTTTTGAAGACACAGTCAAAGTTTCTGACCCAGAATTGTTCCAGTCTAAAAGAACTGCACAGACAAAAAACGGAGAAGAAACTGAAGGAAAAGTGTTCCAGTCACAGGCTCAACTTGGAATTCATATCATGGGGTGGAGGGAGGACACTGAGGCCGGACACTATTACTGATGCTTACAGACAGGAGTTTAACATGGCTGTCCTCTGAGAGGGACTATCAGTAGCTAAACAAGACAGATACAGACACTTACACCCAACCATTGAACTCAAGTCAGGGACCCCTATGAAGGAATTAGGGAAAGGATTGAAGGAGCTGAAGTCGAGACCCCATAGAAAGACCAGCAGTCTCAACTAACCTGGAACCCTGGAAGATCCCAGAGACTGAGTCACCAACCAGGCAGCAAACAAGAGCTGGTCCCATCTTGACTGCAAGACTCCCTGCCTGGTCTGGCCTCAGTGGGAGATGCGCCTAATCTTACTTCAGAGACTTGATGCCCCAGGGAAGGGGAATACAGGAGGGAATGGGATGAGATACTGTTGGGGGGACTCAAATGGGAGGCAATGGCTAGAACATAAATAATTAATTAAAAGAAAGGAAGGAAGGAAGGAAGGAAGGAAGGAAGGAAGGAAGGAAAGACAGAAGGAAGAAAGAAGAAGGAAGAAAAGAAGAAAGAAAGAAAGAAAGAAAGAAAGAAAGAAAGAAAGAAAGAAAAGAAAATGATCACAAATCAATTAAGCATTAAAACCACCTCCTTGAGAGGTGAGGAGGACACAACATCTGTCTCAACACTGGGAGTAACGGGGACCAGCAGGACCCAAGCACACAGGAACTCTGCCAGCCCAGTGACTCGGGTTGCTTCTGGTCTGTCTGGGCCTGCTGGTGCCCTGAGCAGACCTTGGGCAACAACTCTGCAGTCAGTCTCAAAACACTCAGAGGAAGCTCCACTCCCAGGTGCTCTAACAAGCCTAGGGTCACAAGATCCCAGAATCACAGGATCATAGAGACAGCTTGACTCTGAGGAGTTCAGACACAACCAGCATCACAGGAAGGACAGACTCCAGTCAGATTTAGCAAGGGTAGGTAGCACTAGAGATAACCAGATGGCAGGAGGCAAGCATAAGAATATAAGCAACACAAACCAAGGTTACTTGTGGCATCATCAAAACCCAATACTACCTCCATAGCAAGTCCTGGACACACCATCACACCAGAAAAGCAAGATTCAGATATGAAATCACTTCTCATGATGATGATACAGGACTTTAAGAAAGACATGAATAGCACCCTCAAAGAAATACAGGAGAACACAGGTAAACAACTAGAAGCCCTTCAAGAGGAAACACAAAAAAATCCCTTAAAGAACTACAGGAAAGCACAATCAAACAGGTGAACAAAATGAAAAAGACTATCCAGAATCTAAAAATGGAAATAGAAACAATAAAGAAATCAGAAAGAGAGACAACTCTGGAGATAGAAAGCCAAGGAAAGAAATCAGGAGTCATAGATGCAAGCATCACTAACAGAATACAAGAGATAGAAGACAGAATCTCAGGGGCAGAAGACACCATAGAAAACAATGACATAACAGTCAAAGAAAATGCAAAAAGCAAAAAGCTTCTAACCCAAAACATCCAGGAAATGCACGATGCAATGAGAAGACCAAACCTAAGGATAGTAGGTATAGAAGAGAGTGAAGACCCCGAAGGTAATGGGCCAGTAAATATCCTCAACAAAATTATAGAAGAAAACTTCCGGAACCTAAAGAAAGAGAAGCCCATGAACATACAAGAAGCCTACAGAACTCCAAATAGACTGGATCAGAAAAGAAATTCATCCTGTCACATAATAATAAAAACACCAAATTCACTAAATAAAGAATTTTAAAGCAGTAAGGGAAAAAGGTCAAGTAACATATGAAGGCAGGCCTATCAGAATTACATCAGACTTCTCATCAGAGACTATGAAAGCTAGAAGATCCTGGGCAGATGTCATACAGACCCTACAAGAACACAAATGCCAGCCCAGGCTACTATACCCAGCAAAACTCTCAATTACTACAGATGAAGAAAACAAGATAGTCCATGAAAAAACAAAATTTACACAGTATCTTTCCACAAATCCAGCCCTACAAAGGATAATAGATGGAAAATATCAACGTAAGGAGCAAAACTACACCCTAGAAGAAGCAAGATGGTAATCTTTCGACAAATCCACACAAACCTAATTCCACATCTTACAACAAAAACAACAGGAAGTAACAATTACTTTTTCTTAATATCTTAATATGAAAATTAATATTACCAAAATATCCTAATCAACTGAAATCCAAAAATATGAGGAATTAGAAATTAATTGACTGTCATCCAATGGTCTAATTTGGTAATTGGCGAAATAGGTCCAATATTATACAATCCATATACACTTTCAACTTGTTTGTTCATGACAGTGTCTTGCTGTGTACAACAGAATGGTCTTGGGATCTTGCTTCTCTATCTCAGCCTCTCTATTAGTGGTATTGTTTATTTCATGTTTTTACACTTTACTATGGTTTTCAGAACAGCTTACATATTTTAAAAGTATTTATATACCCAAAAAAACTTAGACAATTAAATTGAGAGGGGGCTTGTAAGAGAACAACAAAGTGAGACTGAATGATTTGCTTGACGTTTTTAACTCTTGTATCAAGTTACCAAAGAGCCAAGATTTTAAGCTCTACTAAATACAAAACAAACAAACAAACAAACAAAAACACTTTATATATTTATTTTAATTTAAGAAAACATTAGTAGTGATATATTATTTTGAAATATACAAGTTAATACGTTTGGAGTTATTTAAAATTTATATTGAGAAAAACGTATGTATTTTCAGTATTGCCGTGGACAAGCATCTACATAAGACTTAAATTGATTGTTGTTTATATCAAACAACTTTTATAATACTCATTTTTATTGTTATAATATTTTATAAATTTTAAAGAATATGACAAAAAAGATATTGTAGGTATTGAAGGGGGGTCTCTGGGAGGCGTTGGGGTACAAAAGGAAAACAAGAATGTGATTTAATTCTACTTACTTAAAATATGTTTTAAAATGTTAGCAAATTCAGATAAATTGAAATCATGTAAATTTTCTCATCATAATGCAATAAAACTTAAAAAAAAAAACCTACTCAAAAAATAAAAGAATAAAAACAAACAGGCTAACTGAAGAAGGCAGGGGAACCAAGCCAGTAAGCAGCACCCTTCCATGGTCTCTGCATCAGCTTTTGTCAGCTCCCACCTCCATGTTCCTGCTCCATTTGAGTTCTTTTTCAGGCAGCTGTGTGGAAGCTGAATAAACCCTTTCCTCCCCACCGAAAAATGAATAAATAGATACATACATAAAAAGTAATAGAAATTAAAGATTAAAATCAAAATGATGTAATGGATAACATATGCTGTGAAATTTCCAGTTTTGAATCTGCTACTATAATATTAATCAGAAAATATGTTTGAATTTATAGCCTATATATACATATATATATGTATGTATATTTAGAAATTTTGTTAATAAATACGAATGTTATGTTATAAACCTAAAGTATTTATGTGAAAACAATTCCTGAAGTGTATCTACTTGAGCATATGCCAATTAAGGGAAGACTTTGTTATTTCTTTACAATCATAAATCTATACTTCTCTCCATATCAGTATCAGATTATTCTATACACAGTAATGTATCTAGACTCCAGGGATCCCACACATAAGACATACCATTGAAGATATATCATTGAACTTCAGCCATCCAATTACTTATTATTCAGAGAGTGAATCTCACAAAGATACCCAGACTGGTTTGACCTCATTCTGTATCTCAGGCTACTAGAAACAGAGTCCTTCTGCCTTTCTTGCTCTGGATAGTATATTAATGTATTCTATATTGATACAGTCACAACCCAAACTTGTGTTACTTTCCCAACTCACATATTTAAATACAATTCCCACTATTTTGGAGTTTTCTAAACATTACACCTTGAGAAATAGTGAACACAACAAGTAGAGTTTCCAGATTCTATGGAAAGTGTTAAATAAAGTGTTTAATGAACACCCAGAATTGACCTACTTTAATAACTATATTTATACACTGATATTGCTCAGATTTCCATGTTAATGCAATTCAACATTAACCTCTTTAACTGTGGATGGAGAATAATAGTTTCTATTACTATTTATTATTATTATTATTATTATTATTATTGTTGTTGTTGTTGTTGTTGTTGTCATCATTGTTCTTGTTGTAGTGCTGATAACTGTGTATTGAACCAGATTCTCACAATAAGGCAGATATATGTTATTAATCAATATCGCAAAAACAATCTCTTCTTCTTTCTAAAACAGGATATCAGTAAGTCTCCTCAACTGACCCAAAATATCTTCTGTATCTCTAGAGGATGTTGAACTTGCAGCCTCATGCTTCAGCAACTCCAATAGGTGGGATTATACATGCATGCTTTTGTGGATAATCTTTTTTTTTTTAACTCCCATTTCCTTGTAGACTTTCTTACTCTTTATAATTTGAGGAATAATTGTTTCTTTAATGTTAATGAAAATTTGTTAAATATCAAATGTAAATTGTAAACAAAGTGAGGAAGAAGTGAGGGCTGGAGAGGTGGCTCAGCCAGTGTGGCATTTGTTCTGCCCTCATGAGTGCTGGAGTTGTGGTCAACATAACATACACCCACACTTACACGTGTCCACAAACATGTGAATAGGCATATATATATATATATATATATATATATACATAAATGCATGTACTACACACACACATGCAAAATGACTTTATAAAAATTGCTGAATAGGTGAATGAAACATGAGTCTATAATGAATTAATTATGTCACTAAGGAACGATGTCTCAGGCAGCTTTTCCAAAGATAATTGCCATTAAGAAAAGAGGAGGTCAAAGAGTTGCTTAGGATCATGACTGGTCACAAGAATGCAGCCCAAAGCAGTGGGTTACAGTAATTTATATGAAAGAAATCAGGACTTCAGTGTTCTTTAAAAAATATTTTATTTCTAATTATGTCTCTGTGTGTGATGGTATGTGCAAGTGAGTGCAGGAACCTTCAGAGGCCAGAGGCATCAGATTCTTGGAACTAGAATTAAAGGTAGTTGCGAGCCAAGGTAAGTGCCTGCTAGAAAGTGGAATTAGGTTCTGTGGGAAAGAGAGCAGTTCTTGCTCTTAACTCTCAAGCCTTCTCTCTCTCCAGCGGTTATTTTTCTATTCCACTTGGCTGCCTAGGATAAAACATGAAACTTCTTTCCTGGAGCAAGATTAAAGACAGTTGAGTGAGTGATTCTGTGTGCAAAGGAGATTGAGAGATGCAGTTACAGCTGTAGGCATCTCTGTGTGCACAGACAGGAATGTGATAATTTGCTGAAAGGAGGCAGGCTTGCCTTGGATTTCTGTACTGAATTGTCTCCAAGCTAAAGCTTCGTTCATTGAACACATACATATTAAGAATGTAAATTTTGATTATATCATATGTTTTCTGCAAATATTGACTTTTAAACAATTCCATGTGGTAAATATTCAATAGAAGGAATCAGAATTCTTGAATTCTAAATATCAAGTTATAAAATATCTCATTGATTATTGAGGTCATTATACATATACAGTCAAAATAGCTCTTTTAAATTTAGAAGATATTAACATATCCAAACATGTATTTCTCATTTTCAAATTCATCATAGTTATAAATTCACAAATATTGTTAAAAAAAATCCTCTGACAATGACCAAGGAACCTATCCCTCACAAGTTTCTGTAGGGAAATTAGGTCTGCAATCAGGAACTATGCTGAATATGTGTGGTTACGCTTTGGATAACTTTAGCTCCCACAGTGCAAACAGAACTCATTGCTATCACAATGTACTACCACCTATATTTCCATAACAGGGCTGATTACTCTGTTTCACTGGACAACTATCTAAAAATATAACAGATCCCAATGGTTATTCACTATGTATACTTTATAGTGCAACATCTCTTTGTTCTAAGTATATTAGTCCATTAGTTCATATGGAGCTTTATGTGTGTTTTTGTGTTTGTAAATTTGTATATTTTGTGCTCATCGGTAAGTTTTAAATCATTCTGACAATTTGATTGGTAATTTGGACTGTTATGCATTTATTTGTGAACTGTTAATTTGCCATTTGGTTTTGAAGATTGTACCCAAGGTCCTTTAGATGTGCTTCTTCTAAGTAAAAGGTAAGACATTTATTTCCATTTCATTTGGTCCAGAAAAGTGTGAGTTAATTTCATTGGACTGTGTTAAATTATTTTCCATTCAGGACCAGAAGGAATATAATTGGGCACACTCAATAAAAAAATCCTGAATTCTTTTAATCATGAATTTATACTTGTAAGAATACACATGTATATCATTCATCCTTCTGACCTTCTCTCTTTCATCATTCCTCTTAGCCTCTATTCTCTATCATTTCTTGCTCACAGAAGTTTGTCTTTGTGACAAACTTTGTCTCTTTTTGCTTTATCTCCCTGTAGCTCAGGTCTGGATTTCAAATAAAGTATAATTTGATTGTGGTTTAAGTAATTACACTTTTCAATTTGAAAGCTAGGGATGAATTTAAAGATAGGGCTTTGGATTTTTGGCAGTGTTCTTAACCAATACACTTTTACAAAGTTCTCAGAGAAATGGATATTTATGACTAAACAATTCAATGGT
>JADRCD010192167.1:0-11008 GCA_019843815.1 Montemys delectorum
ACCAGAACGGAGGAGATGAAGACAGACAGATCTGTGAGTCTCCTTGGGCAGCTAGCCTAGCATAATTAGACAACTGTTGGCCAGTGAAAGACACTGTCTGAAACACAGAATGGATAGTGCCTGATGAACAAGACCTGATACAGGAAGATTCACTTGCACACATTTGCAAACATTCTTACACCTACACACAAACACCTGCACACCTGTAAACACATGTTCACACATGCACATATGTGGACACCAGCACAACTGTGACCACAAATACAATCTGCATACGAATGAACACCTTTTAACAAAAGAAATAAATTAACAAAAAGAAAACAGAATATTTCTTTTTTTTTTTCCAGTGTGAAGGGTTTGTGACTCCCGCTGAATAAAACATTCCAGTAGTTCAGCAGTTTGTATCATTTTACATAATTTGGAGTAAAGGATTGGTCCTTGATGTGTGGAACCATGCAGAAACCATTTTATATGCTGTAGTCTCCTACAATATGTTTAATTGGAAAGGTACTTTATAAATTGAATATGTGTTCCTCTTTATTTTGCAATTAACTTTAAGTTGGGAGACCACGTGGAGGATGAACAACATTCAATAAAAATAGTAGGCTAGCTTGCCAGAATCACTGATGTTATAATGGAGAGATTTGCACACTCCATAATTCATGATGTCTATAGGAGACACAGGGTTAGTGAGGGGAAATGTTTTGACTGTAGAGTCTAGCCAAGAGATGCCACCATTTCCCTAATGAATAATGCAGACAACATCTACCTTCTGTGAACTAGACAGAGAAGAAACTGTGGCGAAATCAAACTTCTCATTGGGGGTGGGGGATTAAATGTGAGAATTGTCTAGGAACTTATTGAAGAATGCTAGTAGAGAGAATTTTTATTTTATTATTGATGTTTGATTGGTTGATTGATTGATAGGTAAATCAAGACTGTAAATTTTTTAAACCTTTTGGAAAATGAAAACTGATTAAACCAAATCATCCTGGTTTTTTTTTTTTTTATTTTGGCCTTTTATTTCATTTACCGATATATTTTGTGAGGACTCTATATTCAAATGATGCAGAATGTCAACAGGATAAGATATTAGCAAATAAATAAAATGCCCACGGCTGGAAAAGACAAGTCGTCCAGTGTGTCACCCTGGCTTTTGAGTGAGGATGTGTGCTGTGCTGCTCCTGTTGTCTGTCAGAGCCAGCTCCTGACAGGGACAGGTTCACAAAGTTCATTCAGATTCCCACCTAGACTTTAATGAAGGGGATGCTCTATGAGGAGTTTTGGCAGAAAGTGAAAGGTAAAATTATAATAAATTCAAGTGTATACTATGCTTCAGGTCATTAATAGATTTCTCCCTTACTTCAAAAAAAAAAAATGAAAAGAAAAAAAAGACAATGTTTATGCTTTCTTTGAGTATTTGTTCATGATTATTTTATCATTTAATGATAATTGTGTATGTACAAAGAAGGAATTTAAAAATGTTCTGCTTACTCATATATTTGGAATTATTTATGAAACTAGTCATTTCTGACAGATAAAATGGGTAAGAAAAAGCTTTTCTAATCCTAACCTTTACCAAAAAGACTGTTATGTATATGTTAAGAACACATCCACAGATATTCCTCAAAAGATGCCTTTTATACACACAAAATAATTATAGTTTTGTACAACGCCACATTTATTCCATTTAATTAAAATTTGTCTTATGTTTTTTTGTTTGTTTGTTTGTTTTTATCATTTTGTGAACATACATGCCTGTCTGCCAGGTTCTTCTCAAAGCCTTCTCTATGATCTCTTAGACACACAAGCTGAGGTTTAGGCCGTAAGTACTCTACTGATGTGATCTCCATGTAGTGTGAGCTTCTTATGCTACTCTCAGCAGCAATCTATGCCCATCCTTTTCTGTGTCCCACTAGTATCCAACCTGGGTTTCAACATTTTAGTTAATTACAGTAATATATTCAGGGGTCCTTCTTTTCCCTTTTTATATCTCACTTTATTTGTACCAAGAACTGTCCCAATTTACCCCTTGACATTAGAATTATATGTTTGCAGTGGTAAGTACATGAACAGTGCTTGTAAATCATAGCACAGCACTTTCTAACAGTGTGTCCTCTGTCAGTTAGTGTACACGCCTTTGATTTTGATCAATAGTACTAAGCTTCATCCCGAGAGCTGGCATCAACATGTGTAAAATTGTGTATTCATTCAATTCTTCACAAGCTTTGACTACTGCCGACTATTTACATGTGTCTCTATTTGGAAAAGAAAAAGAAGAGCAGTTTCCTTTGTATCTCTTAAGTCATAGCAAGACATTTCCTAGGATGTGTGTACATTTGTAATCATTTTTTTATTCAAATTGTCCGTTTCTCAGTCAAACTGTTTTGTCCTTCTGATACACATGCTTTGTAAGTTAAAGAAATTAGCTTTTGTCTGTCTTCCTGATGGTAAAATTCTCCAGTCAGTGCTTTGCATACATGACTTCCTCGACTGAGTAGCATTTATATATATTCCCTCTTATGTCCTAAATGACTTAAGATTTCATTTTTGTGAGACAAACTTATCCAATACTCTGTCTTTCCATGGAAATCCACAGAATTATTCCTTCTGATAAAAATATCTACTTTACCATACAATGACTGTAATTTGGTCCATTTTACTGTCAGTTCCTCTTTGGCAATAAGAATCCAGGTAGATACAAAATATTCCTTTACATATGAAATCTCCAAAGATTTCCCAATTAGGAATCTTATATTTGAAAATGCCTCTTTCGGGCTCTGACAATACCTGACTAATACAGATGTAGAGGCTCACAGTCATTCATTGAACTGAGTACACGGTCCCCAATGAAGGAGTTAGAGAAAGGTTCTATGGAGCTGAAGGGTTTGCAGCCCCTTAGGATGAACAACAATCACTAACTAGTACCCTCAGAGCTTCCAGGGACCCAACCACCAATCAAGGACTATACAGGGTGGGACTGAATGTTCTGGCAGCATATGTATAGTAGAGGATTGAATATTCGATCATCAATAGGAGGAAAGGACCTCGGCCTTGTGAAGGTTTTGTGCCCCAGTGTAGGGGAATGCCAGGGCCAATAAGTGGGAGAGGGTGGGGTGGCAGGCATGGGGAGGGGGAAGACAACAGGGGTTTGTTCTTGTTGTTTTTGTTTGTTTGTTTGTTTTTTGGAGGGGAACCTGGGAAAGGAAAAATTTACATGTAAATAAAGAAAATGTCTAATATAAAAAAAAAATAAACACCATGCCCACCTGTCGAAAAAAAAATGCCTCTTTCTCCACACCCTTGCCAGCATCTGCTGACATCTGAGTTTTTTATCCTAGCCATTCTGACTGGTGTGAGGTGGAATCTCAGGGTTGTTTTGATTTGAATTTCCCTGATGACTAAGGATTGTTGAACATTTCTTTAGGTGCTTCTCAGCCATTTGGTATTCCTCAGTTGAGAATTCTTTGTTTAGCTCTGTACCTCATTTTTAATAGAGTTATTTGGTTCTCTGGAGTCTAAATTCCTGAGTTATTTGTATATATTGGGTATTAGTCTTCTATTGGATGTCTGATTGGTAAAGATCTTTTCCCAATCTGTTGGTTGCCATTTTGTCCTATTTACAGGGTCCTTTGCCTTACAGAAGCTTTGTAATTTTATGAGATCCTATTTGTCAGTTCTTGATCTTATAGAAGGAGCTATTGGTGTTCTCTTCAGGAAAATTTTCCCTCTGCCCAGTAACTAGTACCCTCAGAGCTTCCAGGGACTAAAACTCCAACCAAAGAGTACACATGGTGGGACTCATGGCTCCAGCTGCATATGTATAGCAGAGGATGTCCTAGTCGGTCATCAATAGGAGGAGAGGACCTTGGTCCTGTGAAGGTTCTATGCCCCCGTGTAGGAGAATGCCAGGACCAGGAAGCAGGAGGGGGTGGGATGGTGAGCAGAGGGAGTAGGGCGGAAACAAGGTTTTTCTTTTTCAGAGGGGAAACCAGGAAAGGAGATATCATTTGAAATGTAAATAAAGAAAATATCTAATAAAAAAAGAAAATTCCTTACCTACATTAAATTAAGAAAATGCTGTATACATTTTATTTCTCTCCATATATATATATTCTCTCTCTCTCTGTATATATTTATACATAACATGTTACTTTTATTATCTCTATACCTAATTTGTAATGTACAGTTAGCTCCTGTTTCTAATTTTACCTTCCTCAGTAAAAAATAGATTATATTTTTTGATTATGCAAATATATATTTCCCTGAGCAGTATTTTGAAGTTCTATTGAAAACTGTACTGGACATATCTCAGGAGGGTTGCTTCTTAATTAAGTTAATATATTTGCTTCTTGGATTTGAGAGATGACAGTTTCATGAATACATAAGCTCTATGAATATGACACTTCTCTGCTGCTCTGTCTTGCATGATGCTGTAGTAGTTCCATATGACCTGTTCAATCCTTGTGAATACCTTAATCTTTAGGTATATCATAATACCTAAATCAATAGAAATACTGTGTAAATAGTTGTTACAGCTTGTGTTGATTTCATAGGGTTGCCACAATAAATTAATAAAACCAAGTTGTTTAAAATAAAGAAATTTACTTTTTCATAAATCAGGAACCTGAAATCTATCTATCCATCCATCTATCCATCTATCTATCCATCCATCCATCCATCCATCTATCCATCTATCTACCTATCATCTAACTTCATCATCTATCTAACATTTATTTATCATCTATCTATATCTATCATTGATCTACCTATCTACCTATCTATCTATCTATCTATCTATCTATCTATCTATCTATGTACTGAGTCTGAGAATTACTATTTATTCCAGTATTACCTTGAGGTTGACTGAATTGTCGTCTCCGATGCAGCCTTGAGGAACTAGAATAACAAGTGAATTCCACAAGCTAGTTTAGATTTTAAAAGTTCAATTTAACTGGATTGATTTTTTCTAGGATTTCTAAAGGACCTTAATCTTTGTTTTCCTGACAATCTTCTATGGATGCCAGGTGAACTTCACATTTCCTGTCCTGTGCTTGGTCCCTCCCATCTCTATTGTCTGTCTTTGTCCTCTTATCACATCAGTTATTATATTCAAAATTCATTATCATCCATGTGACTCATTGAAATACCATGGCAAAGAAATGGTTTCAAGGTAAGGAATCATTACCAGTATATACTTATATTATTGAATGTAGAGAAAATAAGAAGAAACTGAGATAGTGTGGTATAATGAGATGAGGATTGACTCAGCGTTTATGCCCACACTGTAAAATAATCGCACATCCTACCCTGTCTAGATTAACTCGAGTATTTCTTATTGACACACTGGGAGTAACATGAGCCTGTTTATTTCAAAGACTGCCTTTGGTGTCACAACTCCTACAATAAGGCAACACCTTCTAATCTTTCCCATAGTTCACAATGTTCTCTGCAATACTGTCAGTCAAGCTATTATTAGACTGGCCCTTTAAGCCTTACTTACAGCATTCAACCATATTCTTGGTCCAACCCTACTACCACCACCAAAAACAAACAAACAAGCAAAAACCCAAAAATAAAACAAAAACCCACAAACAAACAAACCAAAAATAAAACAGAACAAACAAATAAGTCAGCCAGCATGATCAGGCCCACTTCTTGGTACAATTTTTGCCCTAGTTATGTTTCCATTTCTGTGACAAAATACCATGACCAAAGCAACTTATAAAGGATTAGAATCCATGACTATCATGGTTGAGGATATGGCAACAGACAAGCAAGGATGGCATTGGAGCAGTATCTGAGAACTCACATTTAGAGACAGAACCACTTAAATTAAATCAGAGGGTGAGGGGGAGAGGGGGAAGGGGAGAAGAAGGAGGAAGGAGAAGAGGAGAGAGAGGGAGAGGGAGGGGGGAGAGGGAGAGACAGACACATTCATGGGCGCCGACACGGACACAGACAGGGACACAGACTGGGAATGACACGGACTTTTGAAACCTCAAAACCACTATCCATTGAAACACCTTCTCCATCAAAGGCAGACCTTCTAACCCATCTTAAGCAATCTACCAACTGAGGACTAAGTATTCAAGTAAATGAGCCTACGGGAGTTGTTCTTATTCAAACTACCACAATGTCAACAGATTTTTATTCACTGATTAAATACTCTTTACTTGCTTTGTTTCAATCTGTGCATATAAATAGTGGTACTGCAAGGAATTCTATACTTACATATTTTGGTTGGTGAATTTTGTTTTCTCCTGGGTAAAGTGGAAATGAAGAATCACACGTTATATGTGTTTGCAACTTCATAAAACATAGATAAATCGTTTTTCAAAGTTGTAGCAGCATTTTAAATCCTTATTAGCAATGTATATGTGTTCCAGTGGATAGTGTATACTTATTATTGTTTAGCACAATCTATAACAGTATATTTCATGATTGTATTTCAGTTTCTTAAAGCAGATTAGCCTTTTATTTAACCTAGTCACGTAGCTGACATGAGGCACATGCACAAGTCTTTGCTAATAGAGAATTAGCTAAACTCTGCATTTTGTATGTGTAGCTGTTTCAAATTTAAAAGAAAGGTAACCTTTTGGGCTAGAGACATTTCCTAGTTGTCATGTGATCAAGTGAAATCTTGCATAGAAGGCCTGGATCAGCCCTCCCAGGCTTTACTTGCCAATCTGAAGATAGTGACACGTACATTCAGTGTCCAGAGATTTACTTGTGCTGTTCTGCTGTTTTCATATGTCCAAGCAATCCTGCACATGAAAGTAATCAAAAGCAACAGAGATGCCAACCTCAAAAACCGTAAATTGTAAATATTTAGAAATAATGAATTCAATATACAAGACTCCTCATTAAGGTACTTTGCTATGATTATGAATATGTCATTTTCAGTTTATTTTTTCCTCTAGGAACAGTAATAAATCCTCTAATTGAACTACATTTACAATAAATTAAAATGCAAAGCATGTACAAAGAACAGCTAAAACTGTAATTGTGGAACCATCAGTACACTGAAAGCCTTTTATCTTAAGCTGGCTTTTTTTTTTTTTATTCCTGAAAATCATTTTTTCTTAAGAGGAAAAAAGAACAAATGTTTATTGAAGAAAATTATATATATTATATACATTTATAGCAACACAGAGCAATTCAAGAGGTTTCTGACTGGATTTAAAATAGTCATGATTATCTGCTTAGTCACAGGAAAGAATGAGGTAAGTGTTAAACTTGTGTTTGAATTATCGGCGCACAAGGAGAAAGTTTCTATCATTAACAACAGTGTGAGGAACTGATGTGCTTAACTATTAAGCAGGGCATGCTGTTGCATCGCTCCTATAAGTTTCACATGATCTTCAACACCTCCCGACTATGTTAATTAAATCAACCAAGACAAGGGGTGGTTCTTAGAATAGAGAAAAGCTTTTATCTTACATCCCTTTATTTGAAATCATTTACTAATGGATATGAATTCATGGCTTCTTAGCTCACAAAAGCAAAAGATGCCAATGTACATTGTAACTTGCTGTTTGCATATCTGTAACATGGGCTGGCTTTCTACTCAGTGACTTTTAAGAAAAGAATTATTTCATTACTACTTTTACAGTTTAACACAGAAGCTCAAAGAATTTGAGTGTGTGGTTCAAAAGATGGCAGATTGATAGAGCTATGTCATATAAAATGTTGTAAAAATTTCTAACCATGTAGGACATGATAATTTAACAACCTGTGGTTACATGTATAACATAAATAAGGTATTTTGTACCCATTATTTTGTATCACACAAGTATAGAGTGTATAGAAGTATTTGAGGATTCATTTCTTATATTTCTTCTGTGAAATTCCTTTTACATCATTGCCAAAAATAAGACAATTAAAAATCAGTGATTGTATATAGTCTGAATATCTGGTACTCAGTGTATTCTAATTTATACTTCAACTCCATGGAATATTATAAATTCATGATGAAAACCGAATGGTTGGTAGGATGGCTCAGTGGAAAAAGACACTGGAAATCAGACTGGAGCCCTTGAAAAGACAGTGGTACAACTTCATCTTAAAAGATTATGTGTCCAGTTTGGAATTCAAAAATAATCTAGTTCCAATTAGAAAATAGGAAAATGTAGGCAGATGTCTTAGTTCACATACTCACACATGATATGGTACCTAAGCAAATGACATCATTTGACTCTGCACTTTGAATTGACCAAATAGATTCCATCCACTCTGGGGAGGGGACCATCTAGTTTATTTTATCTACCATTTCATATCTTAATATTCCCCAAACTCAATTTAATACACACAACCAAAATAACATTAGATTAAATATTTGGGCATATTGTTCAATGTTAAGCTGTTACATGAAATTGATAATCATTGTGGGGCATCCTAGTAATTTACAAAATATAAGCTTATCTAAAAATTAAAAAGAAATCAATGATGTATAAACAAAGTTTAACACAATTGGAGCAGGATGAACAAAGTAACAATTTCGCATCAAGAAAACTTATTTCTTACCTATGAACTAACCACTTTTGGGTGTCCTATTCATTGTTGCTAAACAAAAGTACTTGAAAAAAGTCAGTCACATCAAGTTTCTGCTGAAAGAATTTTAAGGTTTGTTGTAAGCATAAATTGAAATTAAAAAGGAGCATTTTCTAAAAGGAATGGAAGCCTTCAAAATATAAATATAGGCACCACCTATTTAAGTTCTTCACTGTATTTCTAAATTTCATGCCTTTCTGGAATTTGTTTCTTTAAAGTGATGATTTAGATACTTTAACTGGATCATAGCATCAATTTAGAGATTTTTTTCTTATTATTGATTTTCTCTTTTAGTGAAAATTAATTTTTCACTAGAATTTCATTAATCCACATGGCATTCTCTTCATTCACGAAACTCAGTATATCTATGTTTATACTTAAATTGAACAGTTAATGAGATAAAGTACTGCATAGTATCAAAGGACAGTTTAGAAACATCATTACTAAAAAAATGTAAAATGCTTTTAAAACAAATTTATTGTGAAAACAGTTATTTCTTGTGGTCTTTGACAATGTAGAGAATTCCTGTTAGGACATAGAAAAAGACATAATTTACTAGGTTGAAAATTACCATGAACAAAACTGTAAGAAAAGCAAAGGACATGTTTTATTTTTTAATTATCATATATTTATGCCAAAATTATGACACCAATCTAGTCAATTTAACTGCCTCTTCCTGGAGAAAAATGACAACACACTGCCAGACTGAAGAGGAATGATTCCGTGGTATAGTTATTTAAGATGACTTGCCTGATGCACAAAAGAGCTTATTTTTAATCAAATATAACAGAGGTTTGAAGTTAATACTAGAATGTGACTGATACACATGTTTGAGAAGAGCAGACATTCTTTCTACTAAGTGCCTATAATTCTGTAGCTTCAAAATCATGATCGAAGATGGGTATCAGAGGGCCAGTTGCTATATGTACATCATAGCTAAAGTCAAGGTTGGAAAGATAGGCCCAGATAGGTGATGACCAAGTGTTATAAACATGTCAAGACAGTTATGATTAAACCCATGAGTTAGAATGAGTATGTTGACCATTCAGTACTAAAAGACAAGTGGATTCTGTCTTTGGTTTATGTTTCCATGACAAAAGGGATTTTCTGACTGTGGAGGGAATGCAAGAGACTATACTCTAGGATGCAATACATGCTTAGCCACAACAGGCTGTTTGACATGGCATTCCTTAAGAAAATTGTAGTATAGTTTTAGTATGTTGAAGAAAACAGACTTCAATAGGGGCTAAGTTACATTGTATACGTGTGTGGATTTTTCAAAAAATAATTGCAATTTAAATTAAAAAATAAATAAACTGGTTCATCCTAGTCCTAGAAGCCATTTGCATATGGAATAAGTGAGCAGGAAGTGCCTCCAGGGTGAGGCCAATGCTTTGTTGAAGAAAGTAAAGTGAGTTTCATAAGGTACAATTGGGAGCCTGTTTTGGACAAGAATGATTAATACCTACTATGGACTAGTCTAAAAACTTTGAATTAAGGTATATGACTAATTCAAAGATAATTCCAGATAGTCACCAGTAAAATAGAAGTCAGGGTTAGTTCAGGTAGAAAATGGACAAAATTTTTAAGACAGTCAGATGAAGTAAGTATGCCTCTAACCAAAATCAAATTGTAGCACTAATTTATGTATATCACAGAGGGCCATATAAGGATGGCTATGTTGAGCTCTTGAATGATATTTACATATTCATTAATGGAGAGCCTCACTTAAGACTTTTAACTTGATTCTTTTGCTTGGAATTTGCTAAACTATGAAGGAATATGCTTTCTTTCTAGTCCTAGTAAAAAGTGAAAAAAAAACAAACAAACAAACAAACAAAAAAAAACGTTTATTTTACAAAACTGCAATTGGCTTCCTACTGGCTCTGTTATTGCTTAATTATGGATTTCTCAAAAAGATTTTCCTCTCCTTTAAAAATATTGCTGTCGGAGACAAATTCTTAGCTGGCTTCAGAATATAATGTTGGCTTCCCAAGCAGAAAGCTAGTTACATGAAATGCTGAAAATTCACCCCTAGCTTTTTCAGTGAGACTATAAATAACAGCTATATTGTGCCTTGGGAAAACAAGTGCAGGCTCAAAACTTTATTAAAAGTTATTTTCCCCTTGAACTGCTGCGTAAGTCACCTATAGGCTAAACCTCATAAGTTATGCTTTACCCTTAGCAGACAAAGGGGAAGATAACTGGATCACCTCCATTGTATACTTGTATCCTAAATATCAACATACATATTTGAAGATAACCAAGAGAAATATGTAGGAGAGAAAGAGGATGGGTGATAAGTCCATTATTGTTCATTGATAATGTTAAAGATCTAACTCATAAAGAGAATTTCCTACATTGCTGGGCAGGCTCTTTGCAAGTAGAACCAGACCGGGGGGAGGGACAGAGAGAGAGAGAGAGAGAGAGAGAGAGAGAGAGAGAGAGAGAGAGA
>JADRCD010192169.1:0-11974 GCA_019843815.1 Montemys delectorum
GAGGCGGCGGCGGCGGCGGAGGCGGCGGCGGCGGCGGGGGCTGCTGCTGCGGTGGCGGCGGGGGCTGCTGCTGCTGCGGCGGCTGCTGGGGCGGCTGCGGCGGCGGCTGCTGCTGGGGCGGCTGCGGCGGCGGCTGCTGCGGGGGCTGCTGCTGCTGTTGCACCGGGCGCGGCCGCGACACTCGCCTGGGTCTCCGGTTGGCGGCTCGGACGGAGTTCATTTGCCGGGCTGAGGTGGCGGCGTTGGCGGAGGGACACACACACTCACGCGCACACGCACCGCGAGCTCCGGGGCCGGGGAAGGGGGTGGGGAGCGGGAAGGAGCGGGGCGGCCGGGGACGCGGGGACGGGGGCCCGGGCGGGAGCCCCCGGGGCCGCGGGGAGGCCGGGGCACAACCGGAGCTCGAGCGAGGCTCGCCGGCCAGGCCTGGCGCACGGGCAAGGCCGAGGCCGCCGGGCGGGGCGGCCGCGAGGGACGCAGACAGAAAGACGGGCCGGGCAAGAGAAAGAAAGAAAGGGCGTCCGTCCGCCTGGGGAGCCCGAGGCGAAGCGCGGCGGCGGCGGCGGCGGCGGCGGAGCAGACGAGCCGGGCCCGCCGACTCCCGAGCGGCGTCTCCGGCGGCGGGGGGAGTGGGCGGGCGATCTCGGAGAGGGCGAGCGGGGCGGGAGCGCGCGGGGGGCGCCCGGCTCCTCCGTTCCTCGTCCTCCCCCCACACCCCCTGAAAGAGCGCCCTGCGAGGAATTTTCTCTTTCTTCGGCCTCTTCTCTCTCCTCCGCCCCCCCCCCCCCCGCCCCGGCGAAGGGGAAATGAGTGTAAAGGGAGGAGATAGGGGCAAAAAGAGGCGTCGTCGTTCCTCCTCCTTAAAGGAACCTTCCCTCCTCAGCCCCAGCGCCGCCGCCGCCGCTGCTGCTGCTCCGTGGCAAGAGGAGCCATTGACACCGCCGGAGCCTCCACTCTAGCCGAGTCGGTCCCTCCCCGCCGTGGGGCTGGCCGGGGGGCGCGGGGGAGGGCCGCGGGGGAGGGGCGGGGGCGGGGAACAGAGGGGGCGTGGATTCCAGCCGGGCTTGACCAATGGGAAGCGCTCGTCCAGTCTCGGAGCCAATGGAGTCTCCTCTTCTCGTGAAGCCCCTTCCTCCGACGCCCTGTTTCCTCTCTCGGGCTTCCTCCTTCCCCGGCGGAGGAGGAGGAGGAAAGAGGAAAGGGGGAGTGTGGCTGGGCGGGTGATAATGGGGAGGTATCGGGGCATATAATGGAGCCGGGGGTAGGCGAAGGAGCGGCAGTACGTAGCGAAGATTCTAGGAGAGGAGGTGCTCGGAAGAAAGGGCGGGGGCTGCTGATGTAATTGGGAGAAGTGATTAATCCTGCCTTTTGCCGTTTCAGCCTCCCTCCACCCCAACCTTCACCTGGTTTTCTTAAACGGAACAAGGAGTGAAGGACTCAATCTTTGGTAACTCCGGATTTCTGTGCTCGGTAGGTTCAAACTCTCAGCTGTAGGGAGCGCTACAGGCTCTGTGCCCTTTAGTCCAGCTGAAGGTATTTGCAAACCTTAAGAAATCTGCTTTTGACTCAGCTTAACTTGAGAGTCTGGAGTCGGTTCCAGCTTTTGTCACCCAAACTTTCAAAATGTTTTAGGTCTCTAACCAGTTAGTTTGCTTTAGTTTTTGGAGAAATAGTCTATATAATGTTCCGGGAGAAATAAAACGGGTGGAGGTTGTGATTGACTATTGTTTTTCTTAGGGCCCACGAAGTCAAGAAAGATAAACCCCCAAGAGTAATTATCTTTTGTTTCTGTATCTGGTCCCCTTAGCACAATCTCTCCCCAAGGAAAATGTCTTTCTATTCCCTGGCCGCCGTTATGAAGACTGAAAATGTACTCCGCTCACTATTCCTCATTGCATAGCTAGTAGTTTACCTCTGGATTCCCTCATTCTCGGAGCTGTCACTGAGTCTCTACTTGAATTTCATTGATTGCTTTCTAGGCTTACGATAGATAAAACATTACAAAGCTTCAGAAAGGGAGGGAGAAAAGTGAATTCTGGGAGAAGCATAAGGAGAGGTAAGCTGGTATTGTGCTGTGTGAATCCCAGAGTTCTTATGTGACTCCAGGCAAGTCACCTTTCTGGATGTCAGACATCTGCCATTTAAATAAAGCTTTATCTTATGATGTACAATTGCTGTTTTTCTTTTCTTTTTTTTCTTTTTTGGTCATGTGATCTTTGACATGCTTTATTTTTGGTCAAGACTGGGATAATTTTTTTCAAAGACCTATAATCTTTTCAAAACCTGTAGGTGAAGACAGCTATTTGAAAAATATCTTGAGGGGCTAGAAAAATGGCTTACCCCTTAAGAGCACTGGCTGTCCTTCCAGAGGTCTCACTTCAGTCCCAGCACCCACATGGTAGCTCACAGCTATCTGTAACTCCAGTTCCAGGGCATCTGTCACCCTCTTTGGCCTCTGCAAGCACCAGGCATGCACTTGGTGTACAGACTTGCATGCAGGCAAAACTCACACATAAACCTTAAAAAATTATTTTATTAAAAACAACAAAAACAACAACAACGTGAATAAAACATGAGTAGCTCATGCCTATATTCACAGAATTCTGAAGGCTGAAGCAGAAGGATGGCAGGTTCTAGGCTATCCTGGAAGGCATAACAAGACCCCATCTCCAAATAAATACGTAAATAATATTAAAAATGTTATGGTTGTTAACTGGGTGAAAATAAACATTTATGGTTGGATTTAATAAACATTGAGGGAAGAATTTAAAATCTGAAAAATGGCATATTATAATTGTGTCCATGCCGGGCAGTGGTGGCGCACGACTTTAATCCCAGCACTTGGGAGGCAGAGGCAGATGGATTTCTGAGTTCGAGGCCAGCCTGGTCTACAGAGTGAGTTCCAGGACAGCCAGGGCTACACAGAGAAACCCTGTCTTGAAAAAGAAAATTGTGTCCATAATTCTAATTACATTAAACATTTGTAGCTGGGTAGTGGTGGCATATGCCTTAATCCCAGCACACAGGAGGCAGACACCAATGGGTCTTCCTGTGTTCAAAGCCAGCCTGGTATACAGAGCTAGTTCTAGGACAGCCAAGGTTACACAAAGAAACCATATCTTGAAAAGCAAAAAAAAAAAAAAATTCTACTCAACAAATACATATTGGTTCTTTTGATGTAGCCATGATTTTTAATTTTGGTGTGGTAGAATTGAAGATTTATTCTTATTCAAATATAAAAAGCAACTAGCTTATTTTTCCCTAGTTTTTATTACATTTTTATTTATTTTGTGTGTGTACCTATGTATTGTGTGTACATATGTGTTCAATGACATGGATCTGGAGGTCAAAGGACAACTTACAGGAGGCTCTTCCCTCCCATGTGGGTTCTGGAGGCCAAGTTCATCTCTATTTTCCATAGTTTTTAGCCCCAGGACTACACCCCTCAATCTTCTACATAACTACTGTTTTTCAAATTTTGTTTCACAATTTGCTTATTCCAAAGTATGTTTAGGGGTAAGGGGTTTATGTAAGTTATAGAGGATGCCTTTGGTATATCCCAGATTTCTGGACCAACTATAACATTTATCTAGCCAATAAGGGTAACATGCCGTATTCTAACATAGCATTTCTTGATTTGTAACATTTTCCTAATACATAAAAATAAGTGTTTTAAGAAATAAGACAGCCCTCTTTCCTCCTAGACAGAGTCTACTGTGTGATCTCGGATGACCTGGACCTCACTGTCACTGTATAGACCAGGCTGCCCTTGAACTCACAACAATCCATCTCCTTTTGTCTCCCAAATATTAAAGGCAGCTGCCAGCCGAGGAACTGTCTTTTCCAGTAAACAGTGACTGAGGAATAGGGGGTTCTACCTGTCAGGACTAAAGGAGTCTCAGCCACAAATGCCTTTCCTTGTGGTGTTCTCTAGTATGGCCCTTTTTATGGTCAGGAGTGCTAACCCCTAAGGTAAGACTAGTCACTTCTATCCTTTTGAGGTACTTTGTGATTTCATTGTAATTCACTTTGAGGTATTTCGCTGTAATTCATATTGAGGTCACCTTCAGTACCGTGTCTTTGTACTGAGTTTCAGTCACCGAGGGGTCAGATCCTCCTCTGGTAGCAGGTACTTTATCTTCTCAATGAAATGTACCATCACTTCACTTCTGGACTTCCTGAATACCCCAAGTAGGCCTTGATGAGGCAGGGCCTTGCTTTGCCCTCACTGCCAGTCTCTGAGTCGTGTGGAACAAGCTTTGCGGCTGATGGCGGGCGGCCCTCTGAGAGCCTTGGCCTTTCACAGGCATGCGCAGAAAGACAGTGCTCATCTTAGGCTCCTTGAGCCTCTCCTTGGAGTATGTGCATCAGCTTCCTACCCCGACATGTCTTCCCGAGAGGATAGTGCTCGGAGTAAGCTGGGTCTTCCCTGGCCCCTTCCTTCCTCCTCCTAGGCTACAAAGGATGGATTTTTTTTTTTTTAAACATTCCTTATGCACTACATTCTTTTCTTTTTTTTCTGTTTTTGTTTTTAAGATATAATCTATGTTATAGTTCAGGCTGGCTTTGAACTTCCTTCCTTCCTGCCTTCACCCCTGCAGTACTGAGGGCACAGGCCCTTCTTCCTTGAGATGCATTTGCACTGCTCTGTTCCTTAGATGAAATGTGAAAGAGAAATTAGTTTAACAATAATGGATCTTTTGGGAGATTTGTTTTTAAATATCCTATTTCCATGTCACTGGTTTAGACATAATTTTAGTTTAGTTCTTGGAATTAAGTCTTAGAGTCTTGTTTGTATGACAGTATTCAGAGACATCTTAAAATTGTGGAGTTTTGAGGGTGGGCTTTGGAAAACATTTAATCTCATATCTGTATTTAGTAGACTGCAAAATGAGACAAGAGATAACAATACCACATCACATTAACTACTCAGTAACAAAGCCTGCCAGTCCAACAGCCTTTCCACTCACAGGTATTACAGACGTGGAATGTTTCTGGGGGAAACCCAAAACATTCCAGTGGTTTTCATCCACCACCAGATCCTGACAGCTGGCATAGAAACTGTAATGAGCTGGGTACAGTGGCTCACAACTGTGATTCCAACACTCAAGAAGCTGAGGTAGGACGAGTCCTGTGAGTTCAAGACCATCATGAGCTACATACTGATTTCCAGGACAACCTGAACTACAGAGAGATAGAAATATCTGTTTGGGGTTTGTCTGTGGGGGTGAGCGGGTATGCTGTGCCCCCTAGTGTGCACACACAAGCCTGAGGAAGACTTGAGGTGGACAGACTTCATCTGTGCCTTATTCCTATGAGGTAGGGTCTCTCACAGCAGCTGGAGTTAGGCTGGAGGACAGCCCGCCCGCCCGAGAGCTCTGGCTGCTGTGTCTGCCTCCCAGGGCACTAGAGTTACATGTGGGTGCAAACCCAGCTATTTACATGGATACTGGGATTCAAACTCTAGTTCTCATTTTAATTCAGCAAACACTCTCCTACCGAACCAAACCCCTTGGGGTTTTTTGTTTGTTTGCTTGCTTGGTTGGTTGGTTTTTCTTTTGTTTTCCAGAAGAAGTTGTTAGGTGATGGAAAGTAGAAGGAAAGGTAAAGAAGGCTGGACAGTGGTGGCGCATGCCTTTAGTCCCAGCACTCGGGAGGCAGGGGCAGGCGGATATCTGAGTTTGAGGCCAGCCTGGTCTACAGAGTGAGTTCCAGGACAGCCAGGGCTACACAGAGAAACCCTGTCTCAAAAAACAAACAAACAAACAAAAAAGGTAAAGGAGGTTTTCATTTGGGGTAGCGTCTTCCCAAAGTTCTTCAGTGACACTTAGATAATTTCAGAGGGCTGAATTCCCTCAGGGTTTGTTCCATCTTCAAGAACATTTGTGTTTGTTTTTCTCAACTAATTACTAGTGCCTAACAGGTTAGCATACTTAAAATTATTTGCTTATGAAACCTATCACAATAGGAGTGTAGAAAATAAGCTCTTTAATCTTTTTAATACTGGGCAGGTGATATTTATTGTAATTTTTAAAATTATAATTTCTGCCATTTTAAAGATTCAGCTTCCTTTGCATGTCAGCCACTGTGTAGTCCCAAGCTGTCAGCACTCAGCCAGTTACATAGGCCACCCCAAAGCCTCTCACTCCCTTTATGTCACTAAAGAAATTAGTTTGATCTGAATACAGTTCCCCCTACAGGAATAACCAGCTTTGTTTAAAAGAGCCGTGTAGAGTATGAATGGCTTATCTCACTAAGCTACACTGTCATTTTTTGGCACTTGCTCCGATAATACTTCATCAGGTAGTGAAAACTAACTCCAAAACCAAAGATTTAAATGTATGTCTACATGGGAAGGCCTGGGAACCACAATCCAGCGATTCTAACATAAGAAGTCACTTTTAAAGAGTTGCAGAGTAACTTTAATAGAAAAATACCAGCAGCACAGTAGAAGAAATTAATTATGCTCAAGATTTAGAGTACATTGTGGTTGATAACTGCACAGCTTTATGTTTTACTTTTAAAGGGAAAATGCAGCTTTTAAATGTTGAGAAGACTAGACCAGAGTCCTTGAGTATGTCGTTCCGTGGAGGCTTGGGCAACACCAGAAGCAGGGGTGCCTACAAGGGAGAATGCCACAAGGACTTGCAGTCACTGGCTGGATGACCTTGGGCAAATTCCCTGGCCTTTGTGGGCTAGTTTTACATCTGGAAAATGGGTGTGGGGCATTGATAATGTTCTCATTTTGAAAGACTATCAGAGGACTAAATAAGCTAGTGTGTATAAAGTGCTTAAACCAGGGCCTGCTGCGGAGTCTTAGCCTACGCTGGCCTCCGTACCACACCATACTCCAGGCCATGGTTGGCCATTGTCATTGCTGCTGGTAAATTTATCTCACATATAATCTGGTGAATGTTAAGACTACATGCACATGGAAGGGAGGGAGCAGGTGTAATCTTTTAAGGAAATGTGCCTAGCAAACAAATGCTATGAGAATTTTTTTTTAATATTATTATTATTATTTGGGGGGGGGAGGGTATGTGTTTCAAGACAGGGTTTCTCTGTGTAAGCCTGGTTGTCCTGGAACTCACTGTGTAGACCAGGCTGGCCTCAAACTCAGAAATCCCCCTGCCCCTGCCTCCCAAGTGCTGGGATTAAAGGCGTGCGCCACCACTGCCCTGCAAGAATTTTTTTAAGATAGAGGAAAAATTCAAAAGAGGCAGGGCAACTACAGGCATAAGCTAGATCCGACTTGACACTGGTGGGAGGAAGCTCCTAGCAAGACTTTCACCACTCAAGCTATGCCTGAACTTTGGATCTTGTAGGTGAAGGATGAACTGCTAAGGACGAGTGGAAACAAAAAGGGCTAAGGGGGAGGTGGTAGCAGTTGAAGGTTTATTAGTGTTAGAGGAAAAATTTGAGCCTACCTAAGTAGCAAATAAGAATTTAAATACTTCACTTGGGAGGCAGAGGCAGGCGGATTTCTGAGTTCAAGGCCAGCCTGGTCTACTGAGTGAGTTCCAGGACAGCCAATGCTATACAGAGAAACCTTGTCTCGAAAAACCACAAAAAAAAAAAAAAAAAGAAAAAGAAAGAAAAAAAAAGAATTTAAATACTTATTCCAGCAAGGTGGTACATGCCTTTAATCTCAGCAGCACTCAGGAGGCAGAGACAGGGAAATCTCTGTGATCTGAAAGCCAGACAAGGCAAGTCTACATAGCAAAACCTTGTGTCAAAAAACAAAAGAAATGAAAAAGAGGAAGGAAGGAAGGAAGGAAAGGAAGAAAAAGAAAGGAAAGGAAGAAAAAGGAAAGGAAGGAAGGAAGAAGAGAACCACAGTTAAGCCCCATTGAGAATACTTGTGATAGAAAGAAAAAGGACAGGAGACAAAAAGGGGCAGAAGTGAACGTACATGGCAGGCAGGTTGCTGAAGAGCAGGAGGTTCTAACAGCTAAACGGAGCGGGCTCTTTGGAAAGGAGCACATGTCAGAGACCATGTGACATGTTAGCCCCACTGTGTTCCTGAGATTACAGCCTTCTGAAGCAATTGCCAGCTTCAGGGTCAGGAGTCTGCGCAGCCTCACTGTAGGGAAGGGGGCCTTGGAAGCAGGGTTAAGACAGAGTTCTAGAAAAGGAGACATTGGTATAGAGTTGACTCCTGTAAATGTGGCGTTCTGGAGTCATGTGTGGGAGAAGTCATGTCATTGGGCAGAAACTAGCCCTAAGTTCAACATTATGCTTCCAGGCCAGAGACACCTTTCTGAAAGGGGAAAAGAAAATACACATTCAAGATATGGAGAGGATTTTAAGAGAAGGAAGGGTGGCTAGGGAATGAGTTAGTCACTGAAGTGCTACCACCAAAGCCACCTCGAGGCCAGAAGGGACTGATTTCATGCCAATGAGGAGAGAGAATTGCTCACAGACCAGTCAGATCTTCAGATGGAGTGAAAGGAATGAAGAGATATAGATCTTTAGAAGAAAAACTAAAGATATTTTGAAGTTTTTTGTTGGTTTGTTTTTATTGATATATGTATCTATATACAATATAACTATGTAAATGTGTATATATATTTACATATGTATATATATGTAGCCAATATGGAATCGTATCAGAAGTGGGGTGGTTATTGAAGTATGCCTGACTGCTGCTCTTAGGCCTTTACCACTCATTTACAGGAGGATCACTTTGGAGCCGTGGTCTAGAGAGGAGAAGGAGGAGGATATTGTTTTAAAAGCGTTACGATTTAAACACTTGGTCTCCTTCTGGAGCTGCTGTTGTAGAAGATTAGTAGACCTTTAAGAGGGGGATCTCGATGGAAGAAGTAGTCAGTAGGTGTGGGCCTTAAAGATTTATAGCCTGGCCCTACTGCTTGTCTGCTAGGCTCTTTCTGAGTGCAGAATCAATCGGTGTGCTTCACCCACCATGTCTTACCCACCACGATGGACAGGCCAAGACAGTGCACATGCAAACCACATATACGGCCTGGCTCCGCCCAGCACTATGCAGCCCATTCAAATGCAATTCAGTATTTTTGGAGAATTTTCATCTCATAATGTTTTGTCTGGGCACTATTTACTTCGGTGGTCTTTGGCCTATACATTATGGCCTCCATTTTGTGTTTATATGGGTTTTCTATGTGTTTCTCTATCTCTGTGTACTTCTTATGCTTTTTCTTTGGTTCTGTTTTTCCCTATGTTTTGCTTTATTTTCGTTTTTTTTGTTTGTTTGTTTGTCTGTTTTCTAAAGAGAGAGAAGGTATATAGTCAGAAGGGTTGAAAGGGGAGACTCTGGGAGGAGATGAGAATGTGGAAGCTGGGGTTAGAATACAATACAGAAACAAACAGAAAAATAGCTCTTCCCTACATTGCTTTTTTTTTTTTTTAAGGGGGTGGGGTTAGGACAAGGTAACTCTACCTAGCTTGGAGCTCATTATGTAGACCAGACTGGCCTTGAATTCTCAGATACCTGCCTGATTCATAGATAACTGCCTGCTGTGCTGAGACTAAAGGTATGTACCACCACATCCGGCTTGCTTTTCAACTTCAAAAATATTTTTGTTATATTTTTTTTTATGTGTATATACATTATGGGTGCTTGTGGAGGTAAGAAGAGCGTGCTGGGTCCCTAGGACCTGACGGGACAGGTAGTTTTGAGCTGCTCAGTGTGGGCACTGGAAACCAAGGTCTGCATCTGAAGGAGGAGCAAGCATACCTTAACTGCTGAGCCATCTCTGCAGACCTCTCACGGAGCCACCTCCGCAGACCCGGAGCCACCTCCGCAGACCCCGACCCACCTCCGCAGACCCCGACCCACCTCCGCAGACCCCGATCCACCTCCGCAGACCCCGACCCCACCTCCGCAGACCCCGACCCACCTCCGCAGACCCCGATCCACCTCCGCAGACCCCGACCCACCTCCGCAGACCCCGAGCCATCTCTGCAAACCCCTCAGTTGTATTCCTCCCTTCCTTCTTTCCTTCTCTCCTTCCTCCTTTTTTTTTTTTACAATGTGGAACAATTGAACACTGATCTTCATTTATACCACTGAGATATGTCCTCAACTTTTTCTTAAACTGTGTTTGTCAGGTGTTTTGCCACAGCAATGAGAAAAGTAGCTAATAAAGAGGTGGTATCAGGAGTTACAGTGATAAAGCTCAGGATGGATTTTAAGGAAGGAGTGTAGTCGTTCTCCCTTCTGTGGTCTGTGGAAGTCCTAGAAGGCTGAAACCAGAGCTTACTGGATCATTCAGGTAGAAATTTGGAAGGCAGAATGCATAGGGAAATGAAAACCATAGAGGTGCCCACTGTGCATGTAAATTCAGAGTGGAATAGGACTGTACTGGGAACTGGCTTAGAAACCATCACACTGTGTCTGACAAAGAATTTTCCTGGGTTCTGCCCATATTCTGACATTTTAAGTGAGGCTGGATTCAAAAGTAGTGGACTAAAGCCAGGTATAGTGTGGTGCCCCTTTAATCCCAGCACTTAGGAAGCAGAGGCAGGAGGATCTCTGTGAGTTCAAGGCCACCCTACAGAGTAAGTTCTAGGACTTTTAGGGCTATATAGAGAGGCCCTTTCTCGAAATGAAAACAGAAAACAAAACAAAAACATAATGGACTAATTTGTTTGGCAGAGAAAAATTCAAGGCAGGAGAGCTGTGTCATGATTACTGCCCCTGCTCATATCCAGGTCTACACCGAAAGGCAGAGCAGAAAGAGACTGTTGTGCAATTTAGCAAGGAAGGAGAGTGAGACGATTTAAAGTAGCAGACAAGAGTCCATGAGATAGCACTTCGGGCAAGGCCTGCACCCTGAATTTAATCCCCAGAACCTACATGGTAAACGGAGGACATGGCTTCTTCGAGTTGTCCTCTAACCTCCACTCATATTTTAAAGTTTCCATTGCCAAGATAAAACACCATGACCAGGGGCTGAAAGATGGCTTAACAGTGAAGAACGCTAGCCATTCTTCTACAGGACCTGGGTTCAATTCCCATCAACCACATAACAGCTCACAACTATCTGCAACTTTAGTTCCAGGGGATCTGACACCCTCACACAGATATATATGCAGGTGAAACACCAGTGCATATAAAAAAATAAAATAAGATAAATTATATTTTAAAAACCTACTGTAGCTGATTCTTCCACATCAAGGGAAACAGGGGCAGGAACTCGACAGGAACCTGAAGGCAGGGATTGAGTGATGCAGAGGCCATGGAGGAATGCTGTCACTGGCTTGCTCCTCAGGGCTTGCTCAGCCTGCTTCCTTATACCATCCAGGGGTGTCACTACCCACAGTGGCTGGGTCCTCCAATAGCAATCATTAATCAAGGCAATATTCCACAAACTTGTCTACAGGCCAGGCTTATGGAGGCATTTTTTCATTTAAGATTTCCTCTTGGACTGGCGAGATGGCTTAGCGGGTAAAAGCACTGACTGCTCTTCCGAAGGTCCTGAGTTCAGATCCCAGCAACCACATGGTGGCTCCCAACCACCCTTAATGAGATCTGATGCCCTCTTCTGGTGCGTCTGAAGACAGTGTAATACACCGAAGCAAGCGGGGCCCAGAGAGGTCCTGAGTTCAATTCCCAGCAGCCACACACATGATGGCTTATGGCAATCTGCACAGCTACAGTGTACTCATACACATAAAATAAATAAATCTTAAAAAAAAAAAAAAAAGATTTTCCCACAAAAGATTTCAGATGTGTCTTGCTTTGGGTCAAGTTGACAAAAAAACACAGCGTGTGTGTTTGTGTGTGTGTGTGTGTGTGTGTGTGTAAACAATAAAAATAAAGTTACAGACAAGAAGGTTGCAAACACAGATATATTTATTGAAGAGATAACATCATAACTATCATAGAGAAAGCTAGTGCTCTACACTGGGACAAGGAGATGGGTACACTGTGGGCAAGACTCCACCAGTACAGAAAAGTTCTAGTTTGTAGAAATACAAGTATATGTGAAAACGG
>JADRCD010192170.1:0-21165 GCA_019843815.1 Montemys delectorum
TTTTTTTTTTTTTTTTTAATTTGTTTGCTTTTCCTTGCAAGTTCATCAATCCTCTCATTTATGGATTTTAGAGAGATGAGAAAGTATCAGAATCCATCATAGGACAAGCTAATAACTAGCAGGCGATCTTCCTGAGACAGTCTGCCTCGAAGGATTAAAATAATCCACGATCTATTTGCTCCTGTAGGCATGGCCCAGAAGAAAATCATTTTAGGAAAGATTCCTGCTATCAATATGCTTTTCCTGCTATTATTACATATATGACAATCACTAGGTATTAGCCCTTTTGAGCAGATCTCTGCAGATTTATGAAGATGTACTGCCTTGCAGTGATGCTATATAGACAAATAGATGACTTTTCAATTCTTTCTGATGACAGTGTAAGAAATCCTAAAGTTATATCAGTATTTATTAAGCTCTTTTATAGTGGGACTGCTATTAGATCCATCCTGATAGTCAAAACTGCAATGAGAACTCTGCTAGTCTCCCATGTGTCACCAGTTAACTGCTTCTGATAATAAGCAGACTGTCTCCTACTCAGAGCACATTCCAAGGGGTTGTAAAACCATTAACCAAAGGCATAAAAAGGGAACTATGATTTATTATAGGTACTAGGACAGAAGATTAAAATGTTGCCTAGGTTTATCCATACAAAACTTCACTAATAACTTAGTTATGGTTTTCAACTCTCTATGAGCCTGTGGAGATGACAGGTAATGAATGTTTAGCCAGATAATTATTCCTAATGGATATACATGTAAACATTTTCTGTTGTAGACTTCTATTTCAATTTATGATTTGAATTTATGTGTAAACTTGTGATGAACTTTTTACCATGTGATAATGTATTAAAAAAGATGCATAAGTGGTGAGGATAAAGAGAAGAGACAGACCTGAGCTGAGGAGAACTTTTTAGACAGAACACTTTTTAGCTGATCTGAACAGAACTTTTTAGAACAGACTTGAGGATAATTTTTTAGTCAGGACACAAGAGAACTTTTTAGATAGAGCTGAACTCAAGAACAACTTAAAAGTAAATGCATAGCATTGGGAGAAGAGGCACTGAGAGTAAGAGCATTACTGTGACATCGGAACAGAAGGAGAGAGCAAGATTAGAAGAAGAATGCAGCAGAAGGAGCAGGCAAGGCAGGCTTAGTCTTACTAAAGAGAACAAAGCTTTCTTCTTACAGACTTGGGTTTAATTTATTTAGCAATAAAAGGGTAGAAGCTTTTTCTTTCTCTATATGATAAAGGTTGGAGCTCACTTTCCATCCAGAATGAGTGAGCTCTTTCTGCACTGGGGCTTGGTCTTTTGTTTCAAATGCATATGTAAGTACGGATGTGTATGTTTAAGTATGTAATTATGAGAATGTATGGAAGCTGGGCCCAACTGGTTTGAATGGAAATGTATAAATGTGCATGTATGAATCTGTATATGAATTTATATGAATTTATGTATATTTGCTTATGAAAAACTTTTTCCTTCTGCAAGGATGATTCTCTTCTCCTGGTTCAATATAAGTTTACTGCTCCAAACTTCCCAGAGCCTGACAAGCAAGAGGCATCTGGACAGAAGTGGAAAAGCTCTAGCAATTAATCTTTACTTAATCTCCTGATGTTTTAGCATGAGGTGCTAAATGCCAGAGACTGCAGTTTCTGGCCTCAGAGGAACTCAGAGGGTAGGTCAGCTACAGTAGCAAAGTTACTTAGACTTACGTAAGTGAACTTTTAATTATTATACAGCAATCCTAAATATCTCATAAGACAAAAGTCTTACCCTCTGTTTAAGCTGTTCCCCATCCACAGCCTCAGGGAGAACTGACAAGAAAGAAGACCTGCCAGGGCTCCCAATCCCCTCCGCCTCCCCAACCTCTCCAATCCCGTGCAAAAAAGGCTTTCCTTCTTTGATTTATACATGCACACCTTCACACACAGCATGGACACCTTATTTGTGATGATTACTCATCCATCCTATATTCTGATTACTTTTTCATAATTAATTCTCATATGTACTGAAATAAATTTCTGAAACAACATAGCTTAATTTTTATATATTCTGCTAAAACTCAGTGTGTTTATCTGAACTTTTGAGTGATTTACAAATTATGGGATATAAATGGAAAGTTCATATCCATCGACTCTACCAATATCATGACCTCTTCCCAGTCTCACTAAATGTGGCTTCTATAATATTTATTAGACATATACTGAATGGGATCCTTTCACTCTATCTTCCTTTTCTCTCTTCCCCTCTCTCCCCAAAGCAGTGTCTTATTGTCTAACTTAACTTTTATAAGTTAACTTCTGAATGTCAGATGAGAATGCTTTCCTTCTGTTGTTGGCACAGCCTATGAGTAAAACAACCAACTCAAAGCCACAATGGACTGTTTCTGAAATATATAAAAAAAATATATTTAGCAAACATCAAGTGTGTGCCTAATAGTGAGAATCTTTTAGTTGATAGATTAGAGTCCTCAAAGTGAGATGTAAAATAAATGCTCAGAGACATGTTTGTTGTAGTAGTATTTGAGTGTACTATATTTTCTGGACCTTAATTTAAAAAAATTAAAACCATGAACTTTTTGAAGGGTTCAAAAAGATATTAGTATGGTAATAAAAATTTAGGATTTAAACCCAAAAGAATCATAAAACAGGTGTGAATTCAGGTGAATAAGTTATGCCTGTTTAGTGTATTTTCTATAACTATAATATGAAAATAATCTATGTATATGTTCTTTAAAGTATTAAATGAAAACCACGCCAAAGAGACCTTGCAAGATGGCTCAGCAGCTAAAAGTACTCACCACTGAACTGACAACCTTTGCTTGGTCCCCAGGACCCACATTGTGAGAGCAGAGAACTGACTCGCATAGGTTGTTCTCTGACTTCACATGGGCAACGGAATGTGTGAAGTCAGACATACATACACACACACACACAAAATAAACAAATATTAAAAAAGCTAAGCTTTTTTTAAGACATCATTCTTTTTATAAGAAAATCAATATACCAAAGCAAAACAAAACATGTTATATTAATACAGCATAAGCACATTGAATACATGGTTTGGTGATAAACTTTGTTTTACACCTCCCCCCGCCAAAACATATTCATCCTTTCAAAGTTGTGTTTTACCTGGTCATGAATTCCTCAAACTTTGAACTGGTAAGGTTAAGGCTGGACCAGTGTGTATCTGCCACAGGCTTGTGCTCCGGAGGACCCAGATATGCAAGAAGTGTGGCCATCTTATCAAAAGGTCGTCTTCCAACAGCTTTATGATCCCTGGCAACAACAGGAAGTGCTTAGGAAATGGCCCTTCAAGCTAACTGGGTAGTCTGGCCTTTCTTTAGACTCTCTCTGCTTGCTTTCCTTTTAACTCCATGCTCCTGCCTGATTTGTAAGACTGCAGCATTGAAAGATCTGAGATCTTAGAAACACAATTATTTCCCACTTGTAAAATTTATTGTTTTAAGTTAAAATTTTTTTGTAGAATTTATACTTGTAACATTCTCATCTGCTTTTTCTTATTTATCTTTAAAAAGAATCTATCTTGCAAAAGCAGTGTTTAGGACATGGGCCTAAGCAACATAACTGATGATCTTTTATGTACTTTTTTTTTTAAAGACACCGTCTTACTATAATTAGCCCAGGTTAACCTCAATGATCCTCCTGCCTCAGCCTCCCAAATGCTGGTGTAATACCACGTTTTTAAAGATTTACTTTTTTATTCATGTGATGTGTGTATTATGCCAGAAGTTGGTATCAGACCCTCTGGAGCTGGAATTAAGAGGCAGTTGTGAGCTATATGACATGGGTGCTGGTAAACAAACCAGAAGAGTAATGTGGTAGTTTGAGTAAGAATGACCCCATAGGCTTATATGTCTTAATACTTAGTCAGTGTATGTTCTACCCCGTTCCCCTCTTTCTTCCCCTCCCTCTTAACAAATGTTATAAAGACCTATGGTTATATCAAAATGATAGGATGTTCAAGTTAGTTGGCAGACATGAAACTGTCAAGTCACTGTATATTTTCATGTTTGAAATACTTATCACTTTTAAAGTAGCACATTTAAAAATCCAACAAACTGTCATATGTATCCAAATTATGAAAAAAAGAAGAGATTGTTCATTTTTAAAAGTTCCAGGTTATAGCCAGGCAGTGATGGTGCACACCTTTGATCCCAGCACTTGGGAAGCAGTGGCAGGTAGATCTTTGTGAGTTTGAGGCCACCCTGGCCTACAGGGCATCCAAGGCTACGCAGAGAAACCTAGTATCAAAACAAAAACAAAACAAAGCTAAGCAAAGCTCTAGGCTACTTGAGTGTTGCAAGGATAAAGTACTTGCCTTCTGCTTTAGGGCACATGTCAGCCATGTCCATGCCTATGTCAATCTACCAACAGTTCATAAAGATTAAGAAGTTTACTTTTAAACTCCCACCTCCTAGTTGTTTAGCCACAGTGGTATGGCACCCAAGGGTTCTCCTCAGACACAGAAACTGGAGCCCTTTACAATTCTATAACTCTGAAGAAGTAATTTATGTCACTAGAGGCTTTTACTAAAAAGCTAGTGAAATAATTTCCAAATAATTTGAGTTTTTGGATCTATTCTCACTCTCTCTTTTGCCTTACCTATCAGACAAGAACTCACCATGAAGCACTGGCAGGCCTGGAACTCATGTAAACCAGGCTGGCCTCAAATTCACAGAGATCTACCTGCCTCTGCTTTCCACATAGTGGGATTAAACAGTATGGCATCATTCCTGGGTACTTTCTATATGCAGCTTTATTTGCATACACTTAATAAATAGTATCACAAATGTGACAGCTAGTGCTAATGACCATATAACATGAGTTAATTTTTGCCACATGCATGTAAGTCTGCACTTCTCTTTCCAAATGATAAGTCTTACTGCAAAAAGATACAAAGTAGAAAATTAATATTTAGGATCAATAATTTTATTAATTCAACTTAAACTAAATATTTAATTTCCCCAAGACTGGGAGAATATACCTGTTGCTGGAAAGATACTGTCCAATTTTCTCCTGATTGTTCCAAAGCAGCCGATGTAAAGCAAGCACATTGCCATCACTGATAAAGGAGAGACTATGGTTTACTGCATCACTTGTGGGACAATCTGATGCTATATCTAGGAAAAACCTGCAAAAATACAAAGGCACAGAATTTTTAACCCCAGGTACACTTATGTATCAAATTTACATAGAGTCTAGTAATACAGTAGCTGTGATTGCACATGTGGAGGGCTATGCCCTCAGGGTAAACAAGAAGCACAAGGAGAAAGTTGTTTTTCCACTTCTGATATTAGTTCTACTTCAACATCGGAGCAGGCTTCTGAAGTTGGAGAACAGTAAATTTAGATGGATAAGATCTGGAGAATAAGCTAGTGTCTTACAGATAAAGACATGGAGGCCTAGGTAAAGACCTCTCTTAAAGTTACACCACCTGTCTCTGTCAGAGCCAGGAGTAGAACTTTGGTAGTCTTAGCCATCCATGAGTAGTCACAGAACTTATTTTCTACATGAAGACAACAAAGGCCAGGAAGCACCGTAATGACAACACACTGGAAGGGCAGCTGCAGAAGGCTGCATGACATCAGTGACATCAGATACGCTTCTGAAGGCCTGAAGGGATTTTGCCAGCTCGAGCCTGGTGAACTTGGCTCTGGCAGGCCTTGCCCTTCTCCCCCATTTCCTCTACTTTGCTAAACACTGTTAGATTACATCCTAAAGGTAGCCACTAAGGTCTATTCCCTTATTTGGCCACTTCCTCCTCTTGAGGCTGACTACTATTTATGTATTGGAAGTCTAGCAATCAAAAGGCCTGCTTTGGCCACTAAAATCGAACACCTCATCCTAAAACTTGGTGTCCTCTTTTTACCTTTATAAACCGCCATTTGCCTAGGGGCTATGACTGTTTCCTCTCTATCCAAAGGCAGTCCTTTGTCATTATCCCAGATCCCCCAACCCTTGTCCCCCAGGACAAATATCCCTTCTTCCTATCCCTTGTTCCCTTCCCCCCTCCCTTGTTCCCTTCTCCTTCATCCTCTATCTCCTATCTTTTTCTCTTATTCCCTGACCTCTGTCCCTCTGTGAGAACTAAGTCTCCTTTGTGCTGACTTTGTCCTTTGTGCTCACTTGGTCTTGGGGTGTCCTGTGCAGATCCCAGTCCCTTTGGTCTCGCCTGCTGGCAAGTGACTTCTGAAGATCAGCACCTTCACAAAGCACTTTCTCAGGAATCACCTCACCTGTGTTTTTTTAAAAATGAAACCCTGGCAAAGACAGTACTACCCCAAGGTCACAAATAAATTCAGAGACTTAAAGTGAAGAAGCAGTTATGAAAATCCAGTTTTAAAGACTCTGTAACTGTTTCTTCACGCTCAAAATCTTTGTACTTTTGTACTTTTTATACTTTTGTACTTTTTGTACTTTTGTACTTTTTGGTGTACAGAGTGTTGTTTTAAATTCAGACATACTTCTAAACGGAAGGAACAAAAGTGTTATTAATGTGAAATCAGCCTACTATATTATCTTTTCACATGGTTTTAGACTTTAATACAAGGAATCTTCTTGAACACATTCTGTAGCACTGCCTAAGTTAGAAAATGCCAACAGCTCTTTACAGTTTCCAAATAAGAAAACTACTGTGAGTGTGGACACTTTTCACAATGTCTCTTAAAATGAAACAAAACAAAAATGTGGTCTTAATCTAGAAAGGGTTGGGGGGGGGGGGGAAATCACATACAGAAATTTAATGTAGGCCAGATACATGGACTGCAGTAAAATGGAGACATGGTGGCCACTGAAGACTCAGGCTGCTTACCTTCGGGCCAAGTCAAAATTGCTTTTCACAAAATCATTAAAAGGCCTCATATGCTCTTCTTTTGTGAACAGGACATGATTGGCAATGCTCTGAAGTACCTAGACAGTCAAACAGGAGTATGGGTAATCAGATTATGTGCTATGTGAAACCTATACATTAATACAGTCATTAAAATATAAAGTTTCCATTGAAATTTCTACTGGCAGTTCAAATCAATTATTCCTTATTGTAAAAGTTATCATCTATTGTTTTAATTCAAGTAGAAATATTAATACACACGCTATACATACATATTAAAGTATCTATTGCATATGTACTGTGTGCTATGTACATATATGCACAGATTTGCAAGTGTGAGTTGGTACATGTGTGCAAGCATATGGAGGCCAGAGTTTGACTCTATTATCCTCCATCATTGCCCATCTTCGATATTACAGCATCTCTCCTATGACAGGAGTATGTGGGCTCAGTCTAGCTGGCCACCTTGTTCCAGGGATCCTGTCTCTGCCTCCAGCATGCTGGGATGATAGGCTGAATGCCATGCACCCCTGACATTTACATGGGTGCTGGTGCTGGTGGGTCTGAGCTCCAGCCTTCAGGCTTGCATGGCAAGCACTTTTACACATGGCTCATGTTTGCAGTCTCAAATGTTGTTAATAAGAATAAGAATAATAAAGACTAAAAAACCCCCTATAATCTGTATCTTTATTTCCAACTCAAATTTTTCAGAGCAGTTACACAGAAAACCCTCACTGAAAGACAGATACTTATTTGCGAGTATACCTTCCCCTCATAGTGCCCACTGCGTGCGTGAGTGCGTGCATGCGTGTGTGTGTGTGTGTGTGTGTGTGTGTGTGTGTGTGTGTGTGTAAGTATGTGTGTATGTATAAGATTCCTCTGCAATACAAACAAATTAAAACAAAAGGTACCAGAAATAGGTAGATTTCTGAGTTCAAGGCCAGCCTGATCTACAGAGTGAGTTCCAGGTCAGCCAGGGCTACACAGAGAAACGTTGTCTTGAAAAACCAAAAAACAAACAAACAAAAACCACAAAAACAAAAACAAAACAAAAGGCACATAACTGAAGCAAAATGAAGACAAAGTACTTTGAATATGAAACACTGAAAAGTTAGCTGGAAGGAAAATTAAACATTGTAAGAGTATCAAAATAGTAATTCACCTTTGACATTAACTTCAAGCCTCTTTCGATTCTAGGTGGTGGCTTTTTATCTAAAATCCCTGCTTCATACGGCGAGACAATGGCAGGATTGATGAATCTGAGGAACATGGCACTTCCTACCGCACCGATGCTGTTCTGAGGGAAGCGCTGGCTAACCACCTGAGGAGGAGGAGTTGAGAGTTGAGCAGACAGTTTGTGTTGAAATACAGAAGTGGAAACAAAGGCTTCAAGGTCAAAGTCTGCACAAAATTTCAATAATCAATCTTTTGAATGATCTGTTTTTTAACTTTTTTCCCATGTCACAAAACACCAGAAAATAAGGTTTACCCTTAACTGTGATCATGTGTGATTTTTTTCTTAAAAGGCACAATTAAAAGAGAAGAAAAATCTCCTCCAAGAAGAAACCTGAAAAAGATTTTACTTCATAATCATTATGGGCAACAAAAGTAGACTTAATTTCACACAAAAGTTAACATATTTTTCTAAGATCAACAGACATAAAAAAGTACAGTTGACTTTTATAAGGCCCTGAAAGCTGAGTGTCTAACAGCACACCTCCTACACACTCTATTCCTAACAGGAATGCCTAACACTCTGTACACCCGTTAAAACTGACACTTCAGTGCAACTCACCATACACATCTCTGCTTAGATTTCTACTGAGGGAAAAAACTTACTTACACGCCATGTTTCTGCCAGCCACATTTCTTCATAAGCATGCTTCCTAATGTAAGGACCTACCTATTATTTAAATCATAGGAGAAACAGGAATGCTTAGGGACCTAAAAGAAAGAAGGATCCCACGAGAAGACAAGTCCCCTATGCTCCATCTACCTCAATTTATTCTTCTGCCAAATAAGTAATAAAAAAAAATTAAAAACAAAAACAAACAAAAAATTATTTCAGGGCCCAGAAAAAATCTGTATCCTTGAGAAGTAACAGGAAGCCAATGTAAACGGACCTATCCACTTCTATAACAAAACTGTTCTGCATAGTATGCAAAGGAACAGGCACACCAGACAGCGGGCAATATCAGAACTGGCAGAACAGGCACACCAGACAGGGGACAATGTCATAGAGCTGGTTGGCCTTCCACTTCTTCCAAATACTTCCCATTTTAAGCTAACACTTGGAAACTGAATTATCCTAGAATTTAATTTTTTTATATTTCATATACATACTTCTTTTTTAAAAGAACACATGCAATAGTCAAAAGCTATTCTAGTTAGCTGTGGCTAACTGTGATAGTGGAGCCCTAGCCCTCACAATACTGGGAGCATAAGGACACCCTACATCTCAAAGGCTCTTGAGTGCAGAAATGAGAAAACGGGGTTTATGTGCAGAAGTACTTATCACTTTTCTTTTCTTTTCTTTTTTCTTTTTAGATTTATTTATTATATGTTTAGTACTATAGCTGTCTTCAGACACCCCAGAAGAGGGCATCTGATCTCATTATAGATAGTTGTGAGCCACCAATGTGGTTGCTGGGAATTGAACTCAGGACCTCTGGAAGAGCAGTCAGTGCTCTTAACCACTGAACCATCTCTCCAACTCTTTTTAGCAGGTTGCTTTTATTTATTTATTTATTTATTTACTTATTTATTTATTTATTTAATTTTATTTTTTGGTTTTTCAAGACAGGGTTTCACTGGGTTTCTCTCTCCTGGAACTCACTCTGTAGACCAGGCTGGCCTTGAACTCAGAAATCCGCCTGCCTCTGCCTCCCAAGTGCTGGGCCCGGCTAGCAGGTTGTTTTTAACCCACTAAAATCATGAAATAGTTGTAATAGGCCCAACCAACATCATTGTTTGTCCTTAAGGAACAAGTTGGTTTATTAAACGTCTATGAAATTGTCTTTCTAAGTATTAATGGCTGCCTTTATAATATACGTTTGGAAGTGGTTGTTTCAGAGGTTAGGTGCGCTATTTCTCACATGTAATCCCTGCCAGGGGGAGACCAAGTCAAGAACAGTGCCATGATTCAGGACAGCCTGCTATGAAGGTCTTTCGGGTGCTTACAGCACTTAAGACATGCTTCAAAAATACAAAAACAAAAAGGGTAGCTACTTGCTGGTTGTCTCTAGAAAAAAGTTCTTATAAAGCACAACTTGCATTGTCTCCTGGTTTATATTTGAAAATATTCAGCTTGTGATCATAAGAAAGTCTGAATTATCTTCTAGGAAGAGTATTATACAATTAGTAAGAAAGTACTATAACTTTTAATCCTTCCCAGATCTCTAAAAAACAGTATCAAAACTTCATGTTTCAGAAAAAGTTTCATGTATTATAAATATGTATCTCTTTGACAGTGGTATCTATATTTTTGGAATTAAAACCTAACATTTAAAACTAATAGGGAGATACTGTATAAAAAGTTTCATAAGTCAATTTATAAAAGGACTATTCTTTTTTTTTTAAAGATTTATTTATTTATTATATGTAAGTACACTGTAGCTGTCTTCAGACACTCCAGAAGAGGGCGTGAGATCTCATTATGGATGGTTGTGAGCCAATATGTGGTTGCTGGGACTTGAACTCATGACCTTCGGGAGAGCAGTCAGTGCTCTTAACTGCTGAGCCATCTCTCCAGCCGCCAAAAGGACTATTCTTTCTTTCACCACTATTTAACATCAATTTGGAATTTTATTCAATACCACAGACTTAAGTTTTTTGTTTGTTTTGTTTTTGGCATTTAGAGACAGAATTTCTCTGTGTGGCCCTTATCCTGAAACTTTCTTTGTAGACTAGGCTGTCTCCAACTCAAGAAATCCACCTGCCTCTGTCTTCTGAGTGCTGGAATTAATGACGTGCGCCACCATGCCTGGCCTGTTGTTCTTTATTTTCAACTCTATAAAAATCTAATTGGGATCTAAATGATATTCTACATGTAAGGTCAATGATCAGCTAACCCTTGCCCCCAACACACACACACACATACACACACTTCCCTAGGTAAAGTTGAACTACAAAAATCAAATAAATCACATATCAGCAGAGGATCACTAGCTATACATGGTGAAATCCTGAGAGTCTTTAGTTAGGCAGGCAAGTTCTCCAGTAATCTAAGTATACACTATGTTGAGTATAATCAACTGAATCAACTGTCATATGTCAACATAGCTAAACACCCAAAACCCAAACTTTCTATGTTTCACTTATGATAAAAGAGGTCAGCTTGCTCTCAAAGGAGAAAAAATCAGATTCCATTAAACAACTTTTAAAAAATGACATTCTAAATTTATAATGATTAGCATGTCTTCATACTATAGAACCCGTTCTTAAGAACTGCCATTAGACCCCCCTTAGTTTCCTAAGGACTGTCAAGTGTGCTGAGAAATACATTCTGAAATTTCATACATATATGAAAATTTACTAAAAAACTCCAAGAAATAATTTTATATAAAACCATAATAAATGTTAGGAAAGCCATAATACATGCTCTACAGAAACACAGAAAGCCTGACTGTAATTATGTTATGCTACATGATGACATTAGTGTAACAGTACACAAGGATGTTAGAAACAGCAAATTAATTTCCAGTGAGGATGTCTAATGTTAAACCCACAATGCTGAGAATTAGAAGGCTGAAGCATTAGAGCAAAATGTTTTAAGCAGGAGAGCCATCCAATCAATCCATTTGTTCAGAGATGTTCAATTCCTCGTAATATATTCAAAAAGAAAATTCTGAATGGACATAATAAAAGTATGAGTCTCTAAAGTTTAATTTAGTTCTGAATTTTAAATACAATTATAAATGTAAAGCTTAATTACATGTAAAGCTAAAGTAGGAAATAAAAGATGAAACCAGACTAATATGAGTTTAAATTATTCCTTTTTAATAAAACTCCCTACAACTTGTGAAAGGTTTTTTTTTTTTTTAAATAACATCGTTCTCTATAATCATTTGAATTAAGTGAACAAAGACAGGACTAAACTGGATAATAGTAAGTCACATCCACAGATGATGTTATTTTAAAAATGAATGCAAGTTATACTGTGAACAAATGATAGTCATAGGAAGAAAATAATTATGGCAATCATAACTTTCTTCCTTTTACAAGAAGGAAAAGTCAGAAGCAGGCAATATATTCAAGTCATGTTTACACAATGTGGCTCCTGTGTGAGCATGACCTCACTGAGTTTTCTTTTCATGAAAGAAATGTAATGTGTATTTTTCTCTGAGGTAAAAGTAACGTCAGCATTAAAATTTCTATGAACTAAGCACAAATGTCTAAATCAGAGGTGGCTGATACTATCAAGATAAAAATAGAAGGAGTAAAAATTAAAATTTAGCAACTTTGAGATTAGAGTTGGGAAATGATCCTTGGTTTTGATAGCTCTAGCATGTGCATCCTGACTTTAATGTCTATGTCGAGGTGGGGGGAGGTCACATTTCTACCCACAGTGTATTTATTAAGAAATGCTTTTGTTTCTAGAAAAAGAAACCACTCACATGACCTGCAAACAAGAAGCAAGAATGAAGACAGTTAGCATCCCCTAAGGCCTTGAAATTAAGTTTCTTTCGCATTCAGTTATAATTTTTAAAATAACAATAAAATTAGATGAGGATATTCAATGTAATAAATGCACAAAAAATGCCTTTGGGGTAAATCAAACCAAAGGAACACAGAGAATGTTTCAATGTAACTTAATTCCAGGGTTAATGGAAATGAGAGCTATCCTGTGCCAGAATTAGTAGAACGATTTCACAGTGAAGGTCAAATAGCTGAAGTGAAGATGTTCTTGACAAACAGCAAAGATTTGGGGTTTGCTTCGAAAGAAACAGCTAATAAAAAGTTCTCCAAACTTACTGCTTTTTTGTTTTCCTTTCTTTCTTTTACTGTAGCTTTATTCAGTAGGGAGTGGCAAGTTGCCTACAGAACAGAGATGAGCACAAACAAGTCACAGCACCGGCTACACACAGCAACAAAACATGTTGGCTTGTACACAAACTTACACGGTAAAATGTAACACAATGGAACCAACAGAAAAGTAGAAATCAACCGAATTTTGAGGGATGAAGTTTAATCCTGGATTTTAATTTTTATTACACTTTTAAGCCAAGCATAAAATAAACAGCAAGAAATGTTGAGACCCAATCATGTCTACTATTTCTGGCTATAAGTCATGGGAAAGCTGTCCTCAAGCAAATCATTCCTAGCTTTTGATAAATTTTACTTAAAATATTTATTATGATGTAGATCGCACACTGAAAACATTGTGTGTACATAATTTTTTTCTGATATATGAAATACTTCTCTGTGTATCCTTCAATTGACTTAAGAGTTATTTTTCCAATACCTAGCGGTTAATTAAGATGTTATGAAATAAAAAAAGTAAATGGCTAGATATGCAGAAAACAAACTTTAGAGACTCTGAATCTAAAATCCATCTTTTTTTTTTTTTTTTTATGTAATAGCTAACTTAAAATCCATCTTTTAAAAGGAGTGCTGTTATAATCTCTCATCTTCTAATGCCCACAGAGTGATCCCTGAAATCCACAGAGTGCTTCTCAGCTTATTGAAAGCCGCTGTATTTGGAAAAAGAAAGTTAGCACGAACTAGGAAAAAAAGTTGATTAATATCAAAGTTAATAAACTGAAGACAATACTGTAGAATCAAATTTAAATCTGATTTAAAATGTCACGCATTATAGACGGCGATTTACCAGACTGCCCTCTCCCATGCAAAAGCCCAAACCATCCATGCGAACCCACACAGGTGTCAGTCTCACCCTCAAAATTAAAATTTCTGATTAGATTATACCATCTATAGTTTTTTTTTAATATTAGAAAAAGTTAGAATAAGAGCCAGTTATGGTAGTAAATGCCTATAATCATAGCCTTTGGGAGGTGAAAAAGTTCAAGAGAAATAAAGAATCCAAGCCAAACCTAGGCAACAAAAGACATTTTCTCAAAACATCGACTTAATCGTAATACAAATTTTTTGATCCAGATTTCTAAGGCATCAAAACCCTTCAGTTTTAAATCCATCCATCGATCCATCCATCTATTCATCCATCCATCCATCATCCAGCCACCTAGCAGCTCTTACATACCTAGATGCCAGCACATTCCTAGGCCTAGGAAACAGAGGTAAAAGCTCATCTCAACGTGCTTTGCTTCAGGCTTTAAGACAGTTTACAAAAATATAACCATGTAAATATTCAGGATTTTTTTTCAATTATGGTATGTGACTACCACTGAACTTTAACACACATGCATAAATTCATGTGAAGAAACTTCCCTGAGAAAGACAATGTTTACTTAAGATCACAGTAGCTGGGCTGGAGAGATGGCTCAGTGGTTAAGAGCACTGACTGCTCTTCCAAAGGTCCTGAGTTCAAATCCCAGCAACCACATGGTGGCTCACAACCATCCGTAATGAAATATGACACCCTCTTCTGAGGTGTCTGAAGACAGCTACAGTGAACTTATATATAATAATAAATAAATCTTTAAAAAAAAAAAAGTTCACAGTAGCTATTTCCCATCTTTCTTACCAGAACTGAACATTCACTCTAGAAATTATTTTCTCTGTTCCAAATTTATGAGAAAGAAATAATATATGAGAAAAATAGTTTAATTATAAATCTGTCATACATGGTATAGCTATTATTGTACTATGTATTATTCTTACATAGCATTAACCATCTTTTCTAAATAAAGAAGGCAAATATATAGAGCTGATTACAAGATACAAAAAAGCTTGAGGACCCGAATCTGAACTCAAGTAAAAATCAGCTAGCAATATACTCACTTAGCTTCCAAAGTTTCCCCAGTAAGTCCTCAAAAGAGCTATGTTTACTAAGAAAAAGAAAAAAAAGGGGTTCCCATCCTTTCCAGCAGAACATAAAAGTACAAGGATACCATTATGTCACTGCCAAAGTTACAAGGGCAAGCAAAAAGTCTAAAGAAGAAAGAAGAAGAAAAGGAAGAAAAGATTAAAAGCAGAAGCTACCAGAAGGGAAAACTGAGTTAAGGACAGAGACCAGAGACTCAATGAAAAACATATTGGGTCTGAAGCTCTTTTATTTCTTCGTTGTTGTTGTTGTTGTTTTGTGGTTTTTCGAGACAGGGTTTCTCTGTGTAGCCCAGGCTGTCCTGGAACTCATCTGTAGACCAGGCTGGCCTCGAACTCAGATATCCGCCTACTTCTGCTGTTTTTTTATTTCTATCTTTATCTTTGGTCACTGTAAAATTTGCTCATTAAAAAGCAAAATCTGACTTACAACAAAAACTTTGCTCCATAGTAGTCTGCACTAACTTTACCCACTACAAAATAATGCATAGCATAACATTTGCATGGTGTTTCCATGCAGCTTTAATGTGGTAACTGCAGTGTGAAGGCAATGCAGGCTGTTGTGAGGTGTGCTCTAAGCAGCACAGCACAGCACAGCACAGCACAGCAAAGCACAGCACACAGTGAGCCACCAGTCTGCACTTCCTTGTGCTCATAGTTCCCACCACACCTAACTAGGAAGGCTGGCAAGAATCTTGCTTACTTAAACAAGTAGAAATGATAAATTTATTCATTCATGAACTATTTCCCACATATTTATTAAGTGTCCAATTCTTTTTACATTACTAGTACAATGCCCTCAAACTGGTGCCTAAGTTTGCTGATGATACAAAAAAAACCCCACATTTTTCATTATGGGGACAGCCACATGAAGAGTTTCTATTAAAATCTAGTAGGCAGACAGGGTGACTGGTACATTCCTCATTCACTTTCAAGTAACAGAGACAGGCCACTGTCATTTTGGAAATTCATTTTCTTTCTAAAAAACCAAGAAGCTGATTCAGATTTTTAAACGTGTGCTGTTTCTTGTCCACCTCATTTTACAAACAGAAAAACAACTGAACTGAATGTTGGGAGAAACCTAAGGGTAAAGGTATGAGAAAGCAAACAGGCAGTGCATGAAGCTTCCTATCACAGTTCTAATGAACCCAGCCTCTAGCTGCACACTCAGCTAGGAGAATAACCTATGTGGAGCTTCCTAAGCTTCCTAGAGTCTCCTGAAAAGGCAGTAAAGTCACCACACATCAAGAAACTGAATGCTAAGTATATTTTATCTTATTTCTGTGTATGCAAAGTTTTCTTTTTATAGACACAGAGATACATCTTTTAAAATAGCAATGGAGAAAAATTCACATACCAGCCTCACACAGCTTTTTTAAATGGTGTTTTCACTGATGATGTTAATGTCTCTAAGCAAGTAAAGCTGCAAGCAAAAAAAAACAAAAACAAAAACAAAACAAAACAAAAAAACTTCCAAGTCCGAGAAATGCATGGGTTCTGGTAAATGTGTAAGTCCTTCCCCTATTGTACCCTTATTCCAAACCCCAGGAACTATGCTGGTTTTTCTTTTCCCTATTTGAAAAGATTTATAGGCAATCCCTCAGAATGAATAAATTATTCCCAAAACTGCATACCCAATTCAAAAACAGAAGTTACAGAAAACACAGGCCTTATTCTTTCGACATGGAGGGCATCACTGTGGACATGTGAGTTCAGGAGCACTGCTACCTGTGACAGGGCTAGACAGTCTGTAGCTACTGGACGGTGGTGGACGCTATCTTACAAGCAGCACCCTACATAAAATACACAGGACTATTAGCCTGACCTGAGCAAAAGGACACAAACCAATGATCTCTTAAAGAGAAACCGAAATTACAGTTCAAATCATTTATACTGCAAAAGAGCAATCAAGCCTCCAGTGTGAAAGTTCCTGTAAGTAATTTAGGCAAAGATAAGCAAAAATGCATAATATACCCATTTCAGTACATTCAGTGAACTATTGGTTGCTTTCAACACAAGGAAGATTAATTTATTTTCCTTAAAATTCTTTAAATGTCTCTGAAGAACATGTGAAGCCAATCTAGTGATAGCTCTTTAAGATTTATTTTTAGGTTTATTTTATCCTCTGTGTGTAGGTGTTTTGCCTGGCTATATGTGTATGTACCACAAGCATGCCCAGTGCCTGAGGAAGTCAGAAGATAGGCCAGGCTCGCCTGCGACTGGAGTTAAAGTTGGTTGTGAGCCACCATGTGGGTACTGGAAACCAAACCTGGGTCCTCTGTGAGAGCAGCTAGTGCTCTTAACTACTTGGCTATCTCTCTAGCCCACATTATAGTACGTGTCTAGATGACGGTCAGCAGCTGACTCTGCACACGGCACTCCTCTCAGTTGTCTTTGGACTCAGAGTGGCAATCTCCAACTTTCGCATACCTGATATAAACAATGGCAGACACTTCGAAGCTGCGAGGGGAATTCTGAGGAAGAGCTGATGATGGCATGGAAGAACTTCTCTGTCACCTGAAGGAGGTTCCTCTGGTTCTCCTCAAGGCTCTCAGAGGGCTCTAACCTGTAACAAAGGAGAGGGAAAACCCAACATACATGACTGCTGAAACAAAATCACCCTCAAAAGACTTTTGATCCTCATCGAAATAAACAACAAATTTGCTACAAAAACAGGGGGAAAAAAAGCAGTTATAAGAGCGAGTGTGTGGCTCACACTAATTTTAGCATTCATAAGGAGACAGCCTCAACTATACAATAGTGAACAAGTCTCTAAACAATCTAACAAACCCAAAATTGAAATTCCAATACTTAGAAGGTGCCCACAGGACAACCAAAAGTTGAAGGTCATTCTTAGTTTGGTAGTAGGTTTGAGGCTAGCATGGACTACAGGACCCATTTAAAAAACACAAAACAACAGCAATTATGACAAAAACAATTTGGAAGAAACCAGAATTTAACATAAAAATCAGCCATAGATATTACATATTTGAGAATTTTTTTGTGGGTATAAAAATACTAGTGTTGCCGGGCAGTGGTAGCACACCCCTTTAATCCCAGCACTTGGGAGGCAGAGGCAGGCAGATCTCTGAGTTGGAGGCCAGCCTGGTCTACAATGTGAGTTCCAGGATAGCCAGGGATACAAAGAGAAACCCTGTCTCAAAAAAAAAAAAATACTAGTGCTTTGTGTGATTTTCTAGATTATTTGTATGAGAGAGAGAGAGAGAGAGAGAGAGAGAGAGAGAGAGAGAGAGAGAGAGAGAGAGAGAGAGAGAACAGACAGACAGACAACTTGTAGGAGTCAGGTCTCTCCAGCATAGCGTGACCTTCAGACTGAGTTCATGCCTGTAATGCCAACACCATGTTCAAAAAGCTTTAGCTCTTGGAATTTTTTTAACTTCTGGATGCTCAACCTGAGGTAGGTAGGGACCAGCACTACAGTTTTTGAGGTTATTAGAGAGAACTACAAGTGGTCAAAAAGCAGAGATTAAGTCAGTGACCATGGGCTGTCTGGTTATGCCTTAGGTATAACACAATCTTATATCTAAGGCTCAGGGGACATCAAGGAAAAGGAGGACTAGCTGTAAAAATCCTGAGGACCTGGTCAACTATTGCATAACAGTATCTTTTTAACAAATCAGGGTTGTTCCCATGAACTCTCAGGCTGCCTGCTTGAGACCTGCAAGGACCACACCAGTAGCCATGCCTATGTGAATAAAACAAGGTTTTAACAAGGCCTCCCCCTAGATGACGAACTACAGGTAACAAAGAGCTACTGAGGGAGGGAGAATCAGATTTTTTTTTTTCTGGTGTTGTTATTTTATTTCAAAAATGAGACCTCAATCCTGTGTTCAGCCCTAAATATCTGCAAATTAGGGCAACGTAGATTGGATGCAGTAGGTTGTGTGTGTATAAACATGTACACACACACACACACACACACACACACACACACACACACACACACACAGAGCAACCCAATTCTAGAAGGCTTCCTAAATTTGAGAGTAGGTAGACGGGGGAAGACAGGAAGAGTTGGAGTGGAAATGATGCAAACACAGTGTACTCACTTAGGGAATCCTCACCTGAGTAAAAGACTAAAGCAGCCAAACTGCTCATTTATAACTCACAACTTCAGGACTGGCTCTCACTGCCCTAGAAGGCACCGTCAAGCTTCTAACGTCAGAGGTAACCCACAGGCCTACCCAGCTGGCTTCTCACATGGGATCTGAGACTGATGCCTGCCCAGGAAAATCGTGCTGATCCCTTTCTTTCCCTTAAATTTCTTAAAGTGTGAGTTTAGAATATCGTTCTCCCCTTCTGATGTATATCTAATGCTCTTGTAACAGCTCCACCATTCTGGAGGCATGGTCTCACTTCCTTTCTACCAGTGCATCCTCAGCTCATGGGCCCTTCCTCTGCTCATCCACTTTTTAGTCCATCACAACCACTCTTTCCTGTTATACTGTTTTTCTAACATTTTGTTGTATTTTGGTTTGGTTTTGGTTTTTCAAGACAGGGTTTTTTTGTATAGCCCTGGCTGTCCTGGAGCTCACTCTGTAGACTAGGCTGGCCTCGAATTCAGAAATTTGCCTGCCTCTGCCTCCCAAGTGCTGGGATTAAAGGCATGTGCCACCACTGCCCGGCCATTTTTTTTTTTTTTTGTATTCCTTATTAGCATGCCTAATTCCTGATTATATTGGTCAATAGTCCTTTCATGTTGTCCCTATTTTTCTCCCACTGTGGCTCTCAGTATAATAACCACAGTTATTTTAAATATTCAGTTTAATAATTCCAAAATTTCCACCACATCCAACTCTAGTTGTGATGCTGGCTTTGTCTCTTCAGACCCAAACCTGTCCTCTCTTGGCATGCTTTGTAGTTTTTCTGTTGAAAGGTAGGCAATGAGAATCATGTACTGAGAAACAAGGAACTGAGGTGAACAAGCATTTAGTGTAAGACTTTTATATGCTAGGGTGTTAGCTACATTCAATGTTTGCTGAGCCCAGTGGATGAAATGCAGGTAACGCAGAAGGCACTGCTGTATGAACTGACTCTATGTCCATTGTTGTATACTGGGCCAAAGTCTCTGAAATGCAAAGTCCTTGAATCCTTCAGAAGGACTTAGCTTTTGTCCAGATCTTTCTCCATATGTAAGACAGAAAGTCTGTGGGTGTGGTGGAAGGGTAGAAGTAGCTACGGGTTCATTTTCCAGGTCATGTAATGCTAGGAAAGAGTGGGTTTTCTCTTGAAACATATGTTAGTTAGGAATAACAGAATCCAATGAGCATATCTCAAATTATTTTGTTTTCACCTGCCCAATGCATAAAGGCATGTTTCTCTTATCTTCCTCCTGAAAACTCAGCAAGCCTTTTGAAGGTAAAACTTATAAAGGTGGGGTAGGCCCTTGAGATTGGTCCCCAGGAATTCTAATTTTTGAGCAAGTCCACACTCCACCTCTAGCAACTCATTAATTATGGTCTAAGTACCCCTAATATTTACTGGCTCCAGCAGCTCTTTTCTGTGGTAAGCTCTGACACTCTGTATTGAGTTGTTTCTACTCAACTTTTAGAATGGTGGTTTGCCTTGGGACCTCAGTCCTCTGACAAGTCATTACCAGCTAGAGATGTAGCTCAGTGGCAGGAAACTTCTACAGCACATGTGTGCCCATAGTGTGAGTCCCAGAATGGCAAAAGCCAAACACAATCTACACTACCTGTGCTAAGTGTTTTTTTTTTCTTTCAGCCAATCTGTCTCTCTCTTCTTCCTCTTGTTCCTCTGGCCCTCTATCTTCTCCCACATCCCTTCCCTTCTCCTTTCCTTTTCTTTTCTTTTTCCAACTTTCCCTAGGGAGCTAATCCAAAACCTTCTGCATTTGTGGCACAAGCTACTTCCTCAGCCCTTCCTTCAGAATTCTGAACTACTTTTTCTTCCTGTGAACACAGGAGAGTAGACTTTTAAAATCTTGACTTGTCATAGTGGGTCACAGGCTCAAGTGTAAACAAGTCTATGTACCCTGGGGATCTAAGTCTCTTTCACCAAACGCAAGGGTTTTGTTTATGTGTGTGAATCTGTGTGAATGCATGCCACACATTTAGGTGCCCTCCAAGGCCAGAAGTCACCTTGCAACTGCAGTTATAGGTAGCTATGAGCCACCTGATATGGATGTTGGGAACTGAACACAGGTCCCCTAGAAGAACAGCAAGTGCTGTTAATCAGTGAGTCATCTCTCCAGCCCCTTGAAAGTCATTTTTATCAAAAATAAAAATTACAAGCCGGGCTGTGGTGGCGCATGCCTTTAATCCCAGCACTTGGGAGGCAGAGGCAGGCAGATTTCTGAGTTCGAG
>JADRCD010192175.1:0-10074 GCA_019843815.1 Montemys delectorum
TTTTTTTTGTTTGTTTGTTTTGTTTGCTTTTTGTTTCAACTTGATGCATGCTGGAGTTATCTGTGGAAGAACTACAATTTTCTCTCTCTGTCTCTGTCTCTGTCTCTCTCTGTCTCTCTCTCTTTCTCAACAGGGTTTTTCTGTATAATAGCCCTGACTGTCCTGGCTGTCAATTTGTAGACCAGTCTGACCTTGAACTCACAGAGGTCTGCCTGGCTCTGCCTCCCTGATGGGATCAAAGTCATGCACCACCACAGGTAGGTGTGGCATAAGAAAACGTAGGGTACTTTCTCTTTCTTATATGTTCAATTTATTTATTTATTCACTTTACAACCCAATATCAGCCCTTTCTCTCCTTCCAGTACCCTCTCTAGTAAGTTCTTCCTCCATTCCCCTTAGAAGGGGAAGCCTCCTGAGGGTGTCAACTACCTACACACCCTCCATCCCCTATCCCCCCACCTCCCTACCCTTACTCCCATCCCCCGCCCTGCACATCAATTTGCTATGAGACTAGGCACACCCTCTCCCATTGAGGCCAGACAGGGAGTACAGGATCCACAGGCAGGCAAGCAGGCAGGCAGGCAACAGGCTCAGTGACAGTCCCTGCTCCAGTTGTTTGTGGGGACCTGCCTGAAGACCAAGCTGCTCTTCTGCTACATATGTGCAGAGGACCTAGGTGCTGTCTGTGCTCGCTCTTTGGTTGGTGATTCAGTGTCTGGGAGCCCCCAAGAGTCCAGGTTAGCTGACTCTTTTGGTCTTTCTGTGGAGTCCCTATTTCTCTGGGTCCTTCATTCTCCCAACTCTTCTGTAAGACTCTCAGAGAGCTCCATCTACTATTTGGGTATGAGTCTCTTCATCTCTTTCCACTGACTGTTAGGTGGAGCCTCTCGGGACTAGGTTTCTGTCTGTAAATATAAGGGAGTATCCTTAGTAGTATCAGGGATTGGTTCTTGTCCATGAGATGGGTCTCAGTTTGGTCATTGCTTGGCTGTTTTCTCAGTCTCTGCTCTATTTTTGTCCCTGCACATCTTGTAGACAGGACACATTGAGTCAAAGGCTTTGTGGATGGGTTGCTGTCCTTTTTAAAATAGTTAATGTGGGAGGACTCACCTTCCTGTGGGTATTATCCAGGTGGTCCAGTATTGTACAAAAAAGCAGACTGAGCAAGCAAGCCCGGGGGAGCAAGCCAGTAAGCAGCGTTCTTCTAAGGCTTCTGCTTTAGCTCCTGCCTCCAGAGCCTGCCTTGGCTTCCCTTGCTGAGGCAGAGTGACCTAAGTTGTAAACTGAGATTACCCCTGCCTCCCCAAGTCACTTTTGGTCATGACATTTTTTTTTTTCTCAGCAATAGAAACCCTAATTAAATCAACCACGATCCATTACTCATTAGTTGTCATTTCCCGTTCCCATCCACTATTCCTATCCCAGCCTAGATAGCCAGTAACTAACTCATGTTTCCTCTATGTGGACAGGATGTAGCACTGTTAACTGATGGAGCACATTAGAGACATTGGTCCTTTGTCAAGGCTTCCTTTGCTTAAATAAGCACAGTTCACCAGTATGGTAGTATTCATCATGACCTAGTTCCTTGTTACTGCTGAAAAATATTCACTTCTTTGGCTTCTTATTCACTTCTTTCTTATTCTTTTCTTTCTAACTTGGTAAGCCTCTGTTAGCCCTTATCCAATAGATCAAAAGGTTTATGTTTGATTCGTGTGTATTTTAGGCTTGAATGCTGTCCAGATTGCAGATTTCAAATTCCAGGTTGTTCCTTGTAAGGTTGAACATAGTACTGAGCACAGGATTCTCCATCATTGACACTAGGTGGTGGTTAATGTGTTGTCTTGGATTCATAGCTTTGACAAATGTTTTCTGTGTTATCTAAGAACTCTGGAATAACTGGGAGAATCAACTCATTTGGAAATTACAATTTGCACTCTTGATTTTTTTTTAAAGATTTATTTTATTTATTTTATGTGTATGAGTACACTGTAGCTGCACAGATGGCCATGAGCCATCATATGTGTGGCTGCTATCTGGCCCAGCTCACTCCGGCCCCACTTGCTCCAGCCGCGCTCGCTCTGGAGTAATTCACTGTAGCTGTTCGACCAATTTCATCATGGGTGGTTGTGAGCCACCATGTGGTTGCTGGGATAGGAATTCAGGACCTTGGGAAGAGCAGTCAGTACTCTTACCCGCTGAGCCATCTCACCAGCCCCTGCGCTCTTGATTTTTACGCCAAAGCTCTGACTGACACATCATAGGAACAAATGAGTTGGGTCACTCAGAGAAATTACAGTTATGCCAAACCCACACTCCTGAAATTTGATGGCCTTAAGGTTAAGGGTCTATATTTTCCTGTGGATTCTTTACTTTGTTAGTTCTTAACTGATGACAAAGAAATTTAAGTGAGTTAATGTTTTATATACCCCGTTTCAAAAAAAATCTTTTGTTGTCTCTTAGTGATTGGCAGAAAGTAAAGTTGATTTTTGATGGAGTTGATACAGTTGCAGAAATCCTGTTCAACAATGTCACTCTTGGGAAGACAGACAACATGTTCACTGGATACGTGAGTACATGACTCCAGACTCAAGAGAATGAGCGTGCCTTTATGTTCTTGAATAGGAAGGATCGTTGTATAATTTGCCATGGGTCAAGCACAAGGCCTTTGAAACACTGGTAATTACTGGACTTCTCGGGTGCCCCATTTGAAGGATGTTGGGGCAGTGCAAATCCCTTGAGGGGATTTGAGGAGGTAAACTACAGCTTCAGCCTTGCTGTTCACTCCTCAGTGGTCTGGTGATCCAAATTCATGGGAAATGACAAGTGACAGACAATTTTAAAAGGAAATATGTTCTGAAATTGTATTTTCCCTTCTGTTTCAAGGGTGTGCCTTGGAAAGCAAAAATAACTTAGACATATACACTGCATCTCAGTGGGTCAGGTTGTTATATAGTGTCTAGGAATCGTTGGCAGCTCAAGGCCATGTGCGCAAACCCCGGCAGACATTCCAGGGCCGTGTGCACAAACCCCGGCAGACATTCCAGGGCTGAAGATGCTTTCTGTTCTGAATATTTCTCTAGACCATATTTCTGTCAGTAAAAATAGAAGCCTAGAAACCTGTGCTTAGACAGGAGGTTGGAGGCGTAACTAAAGGTGGGCACTAAGTTCTCTTTCAGAGGGATTCCTTTTGTTAATGAGGCTAGCTCGAGATTTGGCTATCGTGTGCGTCTTTCCTGTAGTCTACCTTTATCTGAAATGTTATGTCCAAGACTAGGTCTTCCTCATGGATCCGCATCTTCTTCCTCTGCACTCCAGAGCTTTGATGTCACCAATGTGGTCAAAGATGTGAACTCCTTAAAGCTGCGCTTCCAGTCAGCAGTGCAGTATGCTGAGTCTCAGAGCAAAGCTCACACTCGCTACCCGGTGCCCCCAGAGTGCCCCCCAGTGGAGCAGAAGGGTGAATGCCACGTCAACTTCATCCGAAAGGTAATGCTCTTTCAAGTGTAGGGGCTGCAGCTTTGTGGCTGGCAGACTTGAAAACAAGATTTTCTGAAATTTTGGGGTGGATCCTCATTTTTCTAAGTTTTCTTCCTAAAACACATTTCAGAATCTAGGTTAGTATACACACACACACACACACACACACACACACACATACACACACACACACTGTGGATAACAGAACTTGATGTTATATCCTAGGTCGGCCTAGAACTTACTATGTTGTTAAAAGAGGCAATCTCCTGCTTTAGCCTCCCAAGTTTTGGGATTACTGGCATGAACCACCATGGGTAACTGATCATAGGATTTTATAAATTATTATACTTTTTCAGACAGGGACTTAATAGGTTTCAAACTTGCTATGTATCCAAGGATGACCTCCAATTTCCAATCTATCCCCCATTTCTCTGAAGAGTGCTGAGTTTAAGATATTCACAATCTTGCTTGGTTTTATGAGATCCTGAGGATGAAACTCAAGGCTCTGTGAATGTTAGGCAGAGCCCTGAGATAATTCTTCCAACTGAGTTGCAGTCTCATCTCTATCAGTTATTTTATAGCATTTATAGTTTTATCAAAGCTGTTACCAGATGTGAAAACTAATTAGTGGTTCTTGTGACTAGCAACCTGCTTGAAAGAAATATATTTTCAGCTGGGTGTGGTGGGGCACACTTTAGCTCTAGCACTTGGGAGGCAGAAGCAGGTAGTTCTGGGTGAGTTGGAGACCAGCCTGGTCTGCAGAGTGAGTTCCAGGACAGCCAGAACTACATAGAGAAACATCCCATCCCCAAAGCACCCCCCCCCCAAAAAAAAAAAAGAAAAAGGAAAAAGAAAAGAAAAAATATTTTTTCCTGAGATGGTCTCATATTTTACTGCTAGGATCTTAAAAAACAGAATGGGAAAATATAATCCACCGGTGATTTTTCTTTGCAGTTTACTTTGTTGTACAGTACTTGAACATATGCCAATGCATAATTATTGTATTATAGTTGTATGTAACATTTAGATTTGGTTGGTTGGTTGGTTTCTGTTTCTGTTTTTTGAGACAGTGTCTCACTATGTAGCCCTGAGTAGCCTAGAGCTCATCATGTAGACCAGGCTGGCTTTGAATTCACAGAGATCTTCCTGCCTCTGATTCCAAGACATTTTAGTTTTTAAGAAGAAAATGTTACTCTTCTTCATCAAGTGTTCGACCCTTCTATATTTTCCACATCACTGTCAATCCTCTCTTGTCTCTGCTTCCTTCTCTGCATGAATGGTGGCCTCCATCTTTTCTACTCCCCTCCTTCGTTCTTGTCAGTCACTTCTCATCACCATAGTAACGTGCTGAGTTGAACAGATTTGGGGGGTGGGCGGACCATCTCTTTTGGTTTTTAGTTTCAAAGGTCTGTGATCTCTGGCTCTGTGCCTGTGGTGAGATAGAACATCACAGTAGAAGGAAGTGCGAGACAAAACTGTTTACCTCAGGGCTTCCCAGAAGCAAAGGGACACTAAAGGAAGTGACTGTGATAGCATGTACTCTCAAGGGCGTGCCATCAGTAATCCATTTACTCCACCATTCTTGTTCCCGCAATTCTAGTTCCTGCCATTTTCCAAGACAACCTTTATTCTTTGGATCTGGGTCCAGTCACTTCTTGCACAGCACGCTGCCCTAGTCACCTAACTGGTACTCCCACAATTCCATTTGCCACCTTTCAACTCATTATCCACCGAGCAGCCGGCCTAGTCTCTTGAGACAAAAAATGGCCACAGCATCCCTTTCCGTAAAACAGAAACTGGGACTTCTGAGTCCATATGTACTGAAAAACAGACTGAAAGGACCTGTTAGGTTTTTGCAATATTTATCATTTTATCTTTCAACGGCTTTGCACCAGCAGTAGGCTAAGTTCCAAAGCTACTAGCTCAGTCTTCGCCCTACCTCCTTCTGTTGGAGCGGGCTGCCCCCTGATGATACTTGTACAGGCATTTCCTCCGACAGAGCCCTTCCACTTCCTTTCCCTCGTCCAAGGTCGTAGAAAGAGGCTTCCCGGCAAGAGAAGCGCCTTGCGCCTTACTGTTTTTGTCCCATGGATGGAACTCAGAGCTTTGTGTATACTTGTGAAGCAAGTGCGCCACCACTGAGCCACATCCCCAGAGTAAACGTTTTTCTTTCTTTTCTTCAGAAAACTTGTGTAGATACTTGACCCTCCCAACTTCTAGCTCCCTATTTCTGTTATAAAGCTCACTAAAAGTTATTCACGTAGTGCTCAACTTCCTTGCTCATCTGCGAGCACCCTGAGTAGGTGTCGTTACAGCTGCGTGTGGATGCACCCCAGCCTAAGACACAGGGCGTCGCAGGTTCTTTCTGACTCAGGTAGGGTGTTGACCACTTTGTTTTCTCCTTGCCTGCTGTCTTACCCAGGGTTACCACTGCTGCAATGAAACACCATGACCACATGCATCCTGGGGAGGAAAGCGTTTATTTCGCTCACAGTTCCATGCAACAGTTCATCTTCAAAAGCAGTGAGGGCAGGAACCTGGAGGCAGGAGCTGATGCAGAGGCCGTGGAGGAGTCCTGCTTACTTGCTTGCTCCTCATAGCTCAACCTGCTTTTTTGGTAGAACCTAGGACCACAAGCCCAGGGATGGAACCGCCCACAATGGCCTGGGCCCTCCCACATAATCACTAATTAAGAAAGTGCCCTATTTTCTTGCCTGTTATAGCTCAATGTTATTGAGGCACCTTGCCAATTGTTGGTCCCCACCTCTCGGATGACTGAGGCTTGTGTCAAGTTGACATAAAACTAGTCACCACACCCCACAAGGCCAGCAGAAGATCTGAACCTATCTATGTGTTTACAAATGCTCTATATAGATTCTCTGGATGGATTTCATTTCATGTGAAAAATCCGACGCTAGACAAGTATGGGTGCCAGGAAGCAAATCTACTTCTTTGTCTTGCTTTTTTCTTAATATTTATTTATTTTCATTAAAATATAATTACGTCACTTCCCCCTCTCATGTTTTCTCCCTCCATCCCTACCCTGTTCCTCCCTTTGAAATCTACGGCTTCTTTTTCCTTGATTACTATTGTATGTGTGCATGTAAAAATGCACAAATGTATAGACACAACCTGCTAAGTCTGTTTAATGTTGCCTTTGTGTACGTGACGTGATGTCAGGGCCAACCACTTGGTGTCCTTTAAGCAAACAGTGACCTCCTTCCTGGGGAGAGAATTATCCCTCTCTCAGTGGTCATTGGACACTCTTGTCCTTTGCTTAGGGGTTGGGCTCTGTAAAAATGGCCCCACTCACACCTATTGGTCTTTCATTGTCCGGGTCTTGTTTAGGGAGCCATGTTGTCACTGTCAAGGTCTCATGGTCCCGGGTCCCAGCAGACTTGCAGATCTTCCGGCTCTTACACTTTTACCACCACCTCTTCCTGAGTGTTCCCTGGGCCTCAGGTGTAGGAGCTGAGGCTGCCCTCATTGCGCCTCGGCATCCTAAGGTCAGTTGTCCTCTGCATGTTGACCGACTGTAGTTTTCTGGGATGGTCTCTGTCTGCTGCGAAGAGAAATTTATTTGGTGAGAGGTGAGAGCCACACTTTCGTTTTTCTCTGAAGTAGAAATATATTTACCTTCTTCTGACATAAATGCAGAGTGAAGGAGACCATACTTCACGGAGAGCAGTGTGGCCGAATCCTCCCTCTGTGCAGACACCCCCACCTCCAAGCTCAGAGCTCCTCCTCCTCCTCAACGTCTCAAAGCGGAACTCACCGTGTCATAGATTTTATTATCTTGGAAATATCTTTTGTTCTTAAGAAGTAAAAGAAAATTTTCTGCTTGATGGAATTTTTTTTTTTTTTAATTTCTGTTTTTTAAGTTAAACTTTCAGATTAGCACGCAAAGGTTTCATTTTGGCAGTGCATACACCGATGGCTTTCTGGTTTGTGCTCGGTTGTCCCCTCCCCCACTGCTCTCACTGTATCCTCAGCCTGGTCCTGGTTGGTCCCCTCCCCCACCAGATGGTCTCCTCCTTTTCTTTTTTCTATCACTTGGATTCCTTTATTCTCTCCTTTCCTCCCACTCCCTTGAGAAGTTCATTGTCACAGAATCATTTCTTGCTAGTTGAATCTGAACCTTTGTAACTTCATAATTGGAATTTTTTTAGTGTCCCGGTTCTCAGACAGGCAGACAAGATTAGGTCTCTCAGACAGCTAGCTTCTCTGGTCGCTCGGAGTCTGAAGTCTGAAGTTATTGTCTGTGTGTATATGTGTATGTATTTCTGTGTGTGTGTGTGTGTGTGTGTGTGTGTGTGTGTGTGTGTGTATGTCTGGTATTCCTTTTTTTTTCCTATCTGTGTAACCTTTGCTGTCCTGGAACCTATTATGTACACTAGGCTGGCCTAGAACTCGCAGACCTTCATTTCTGCCTCCCGAGTGCTAGGATAAAAGGCAAACTCGACCACGGGTTTGTGCTTGGTACTCCTGAACGAGGAGGACTTTTGAGTTCAGACTTCATGAGGTAGGGAATAAGGCTAATATTTTTAACATGTTAATAATAGCTTCATCTTTCAGTGAGGCTACTTTCGCTGAGTTGTCATGTTTACCACAGCAGTGGTGAGGCACAGCAGTGTTCTTGAGAGCTTCAGAGAGAGCAAACATCCGCAGAGTGTGGGGTGTCGGGTATAGGGTGTGGGGTGTGGTGGCCACTGCGTGTAGTCCTTGCACTTCACTTTCAGGCCTGGCCAGGAGGAACACAGGAGTAGGGGTAGCCTAGGTTTCATAGTGGCACTTGAAAAACAAAACACAAGATAAATAAATAATAAATAAATAAATAACAGTGCTCTGATATAGCAGGTTTTTGAGAATGAATATAAAATAATGCATAATTAGATTTTATGTTCTTGATAAATTTAACTATGGCACTAAGGTGGGTATTTTGGTCATAATAATAATAATCTATATAGCAAATGATAATAATAATAATAATGTATTTCTCAGTCTAAGTACAGTTTGGCTAGGGCACCTGTGGCTCAGGGCGATTTAATCAAGCCATCACCTCAGCCTGACTGGGGCTGACAAGAGTTCTGAACTCACATGGCTGTTGAGCAATTTTAGATCTACTGCCCAATTCTCTCACACAGGCCTCCCACAGCGCTGCTCCAGGATACAGCAGCTGGCTTCCCTCTTGGCCAAGAGAGAGCAAGGGACAGGGCCCCAAACAGAAGGGCCAGTCTTCTATAATCTAATTTTGGAAATGACATCACCTCTGCCATATTCTATTCATAGGAAGTGCTTCTCTTTATCTAGCACATGCGCACGGGAGGTGTGCACAGGAAGGCATGGACGCTAGAGGGAAGACTCTGAGCTGTGTGTGCTGTGACACTCATGTGCTCGTGCGCGCGCGCGCACACACACACGCGCGCGTGCACACACACACACACACACACACACACACACACACACACACACACACACATTCTCTCTCGTCCACGCCTGACACCCAAACACAGTTAGGGGCTGAACTGTGTTCCCCAAACTTGCATACTCTACTCAAGTATCTCAGAATGTAACTACCACTGGCAAAGGTGACTAAGTTAAACAAGGCGTTTAGCAGTGGAACGGGCGGGAGGCGTGGAGGGACAGGAGGAAGCACAGGAGTGCTGGTGCACAAGGAAAGACCAAAGTAGCAGATGGCCATCTGTAAACACATTTCAGTTGGTGAAGCCCGTCCCCTCCAGCCCAGTGTTTTCCTGTGGCATCATTAATAAACTGGTATATGCTTGTATATGTAATACTTTAAAGACAGAATCTTTCCGTTTTTACCAACTTTTCATGTAGCACATGTCTTGACATTTTCATACAGATGTATCCTTTCCTTTCCTCTTATACACTACTTACTCCCCCTAAAAAGTTTTTTTTTTCTCCTAATGTTTAATTTTTCAGTTAACGAGAGAATGTACCTCTCTTTTTCTGTCCCTGAAATTTCAGGCCCAGTGCTCCTTCAGCTGGGACTGGGGACCTTCCTTCCCCTCTCAAGGAGTCTGGAGAGATGTGAGACTTGAAGCCTACAACATTACTTCTCTGGATTACCTCACATTTTTGTCAGTATATGGTAAGTCCAGGTTTGTGATTTCTTGGAAAAATTTTTTGAGTCTTCTCCTTATAAAAAAGTGTATTTATAATTTGGAATGTAATTATATTCTTCAGGGACTTCTTAAAATAATGCTTATAAAAGTGCGAAATGCATGCCAGTGGTTTGACATGAAAACTTACAGCATAAGCCAGGCCTGTAGGTAGATACCTGCTAAAATTGTTGGGGGTGGGGGGAACCCAACAGGAAAGGATGGAAAGAGGGGAGGGAAGGCTGGCTGGTTTGCTCTTACTCATGCTGTCATCCGGGCTGCCCCACACCTGGGACAGTCTCTCGCCCTAGCTACCCTTCCCCAGCACCCTTTCCCACCCACCCCATGCTAGGATGGCCCCACTCTCTGTCAGAGCTGTTTCCACTGCCAGTTTCCTTTCACACTGATTTTTTTTTTCTTTTTTCTTTCTTTCTTTCTTTCTTTCTTTCTTTCTTTCTTTCTTTCTTTCTTT
>JADRCD010192178.1:15520-30700 GCA_019843815.1 Montemys delectorum
GTTTTGTTTTGTTTTGTTTTGTTTTGTTTTGTTTTTTCTTTCATTTGGAGGGGAAACTGGGAAAGGAGCTATCATATAACATGTAAATAAAGAAAATATCTAATAAAAAAGAAAAAAGTAAAATAAAAAAAGAATATACTAGTATAATCAGATGAAAATACTACAGACAGTCAACAAATGGCATTTTATAAAGTGTTGGAAGTTCAGGGCTGTATATGTTACAATGAGTTTTTATTGTACTCTTTACACCTATACCAGAATTTCTTGTCCTCTCTATCTTGGTTCTCTAACCACTGACTTATATAGTATTTGTTGTGTTTCTATTTTTATAACAAATGTTTTATAATGCCCCTCTCCCATCCTGACTGAAAACATCCATCATTCGAACTAATCTTAAAATTAATTAGCTTCTGTCTCATAAAATTCTCTGAATTTTAACCAGGTGTTTGGTAATGTGTTCATAGATGGGAACACAAAAGGAAACAAAACACGATCTTTCTAGAAAAATCTCATAATGCACTTCTGTAAACAAGTAACCAATGTAGGGGAGGACATGATGCCTGAGAGACTTGCAATACGATTATGTGATTGGAAGTTTTGTGATCTTCATTGATTTGCTTCCAGGCCCTTCATCATCAGAAGAAAAGTCTCTTCCACTAAAAGCTGATGGATGACCTCTTACAATGTAAATTCTGATATAAGGTGACTGTTCTAATGTGCTTGTTTACAGAAAATATAACAGTAATTAGGATTAAGCTGCAAGGTAGATTTACACATAACACAGGTTTAAACTGTCCTGAAATGTCCATGAAGATGTAAGAATATGTATTCCTATTAATCAATTTGGTTTTCAAAGACTACTAGGATTTATTAGCTCTCAGAAATGTTAGTAGTTGTATTAGTTTATTTAATATAAACATTTTCAATTTTGACTTATCTTAATATTAATTAATATATTTCCTCATCTTAGTAATTTTGAATTTTAAAAGTGTTTCCAGAGATGTGGAGATAGCTTAGTGGTGAAAAGTCCTTAATAGTCATGGGGACTGGGGAGGTGAACTTGATCTTTAGAACTCATTCTTAAAGAACTTGAATATGATGGCTTGATTTCAATCCCAATGCTGGAGAGACAGATTGCTGAATCTCACTATCCATCCAGCCTCTCTTACACAGGGAGCCCCAAGCTAAAGGGAAACCCCAGGCAAATGTCTTAAAAAACACAAAATGTTTTTGACATGATTCGAAAACAAAAACTCCCAGCAATCTTCCTGATGTGTAACCCTTACAATCTTTTTGTACTCTCTTCTGCAACGTTCTCTGGGTTTTTGTGAGGTAAGATGCCTCCTCCCCCACTGAGACCAGATTAGGTAGCCAGGCTCGTAGAACATATCCATGGACAGGCAACCACTTTTGGGATAGCCCCAGTTCCAATTGTTCATAACCCACATGAATGTCAAACTTCATATCTGCTGTATATGAGCTATTTAATGTTTGGAGTATCATTTCTTATAAATTGAAAAGCAAGAACAACATAGAAGGGCTTCTGTTATTCAGGTGGCTTGATTCTCTTTTCAAAGAGAATTTTTCATTGTGTAATGAGGTAAACTGGTGTGGTTTTGAGAATACTTTGGTGTCATGTAAAGTCTGGTGTTTATGTGTATACAGTGTGCATTTTTCTGTGAATTAACTCAAGATGATTAAGTGATACTGGGTTTATGTAGAAGTCTGCAAATTCCTGAAATACACACCTCATCCTACAAAAATCATGCAGCTATGCTTAACCAGTGATCCCAGAGCCATGGTCCATGTCTCGTGTTCCTTACTACACAGACCATCCTTGACATAAATAGCATTAGATATGAATTTGAATGGAACCCACAAAACAAATTCTGTGTGGACAAGGCATGTTCACATCTCAATTTATGCTTTAAGGATACCAGAAGTTACATCCTATAATTTCATTCTTGACATGAAACTAAAATGTTGTCCCCACTTTAGGGATGGAGGAAACAAGGTTCAAGTGTGACAGCTTGGAACACATGAAACAGAACTTCCATTGGTCGTTCATAGTTAAATATTCCTTCCCATGTTAAATGTTTGTTAAAACTTATTTCCTACATTTTTTACTTATAAGGGATACCTATGCTTGAACTTGCTATATATAAAAAGAATTTGGTAAGTAGTGAACTATGAATTCTAGAAAGATATGTTCCCTCTTCAGGACTGATTTTCTCACACTTAAAATGTGGCAATAAACCCAAATCACACTCAGGTATCATCCAACTCCCACACCCATGTGTCATTGTAAAATTTTGGCTCAAAGCTGCCTCTCAGATGAACAAGTGCATTCATTATGTCTCCCTTCCAGGCGAGCTGGACAGGTCTCCACCACTCACAGTTTGTCACCATGCTGTTGGCTATATATTTCAAAACCTTCAAGGGTTTCTTCTTCTTGTAGGGATCCTCTTTGATTAATCTTACAAAAACAGTTTGTTGTAGATGTTCTTGTTCATCTCCTCTTAACTATATTTTGCTTGGAGGCATGGTACACCTTGGGTCAGTGCTGTTGGGATGTCTATGTTCTAAGATTTTTCAGTCCTAACATATCAAATGCTTGGAAATAAGAACCTCAACATATGGCTTTCATGTCTGAAGGCAATTTGCTTAACAAACAAAATAAGGAATTCATAATGGTTAAAAGTCTAAGCTCTAGGAAAACTTACATATAATAGTTATTGGTCTATTTCAAAAGCCGTGCTTCTTTCCGTAAGGATGACAGAGCTTGAGTTTGGGAACCAAACACTTGGTTTTTGGTACAGACTTGAAGAGTAAGTAACACATTTGCATCATGGCTTTGTCATTTATCAATGAAAAACTGAAGCACATGATTTTGAGTAGGAATGCCAATAATAAATTGTTTGCATATGTTTATGTTTGGGGTATTATACATACATGTGCGTGTGTGTGTGTGTGTGTGTGTGTGTGTGTGTGTATGTATGTGTGTATGTGTGTGTGTGTGTGTGTGTGTGTGTGTGTGTGTGTAGACCAGAGGAGGACAAGAAGAAATTGGATATCCCATGCCTGATTGTTTAGATGGAACTGAAGCTGAACTGTTGATGTTTAGAAAATCTCAACAACCGTGCTCCCTCTACTCCTCAGTATGGCTGGAGTTGCAGATGAACACATGATCAACTGTACTTGGTTTTTACATAAGCTCTGGAGATTTGAAACCAGGTCTTGTGCTTGTACAGAAAGCATTCTTAGCCATTAACCCATTTTATTCACTCAGGCATAACTTGATTTTGAACAACTTTATTACACATTTCTGATAAATCCACCTCTCTTTTTTTTTTATTTCAAGGCATGAATTGGCTTATTGTTGTGATCATATATAAATGGATCATTGTAAATGAAACCAATCACCCTGACTCCAAAAGTTAGGCTCTGAATTTAACTCTCTGAATTTTCAGTATTCTATTTATTTTAAACTGAGAATTGATTATGTAAGTGAAGACTGACGCTAATGTAAGTCTTCAAATGTTGTAAGCTACTCTGTACACTCTATACTGGGGTACAGGTTAGGCAGTTTTCTCTTGCTTTATGTTGTGGTTCTTGATATAGATTCCTCCATGACCCTGCCTGACCTTCTGCTCCACCTGATGCCGTCTGTGCTTCAGAGCAGAAGCCATAGGCAGGACTTTTATTGTGATGAGACTATACACTATTAGAATAGAATTTTGCTGTTTTACTTGCAGCTTACCACCTGATAAATGCTACACTGTGAGTCAAAAATAATAAACAAGAGGTTTTGTAGTTGGCCAAAAAGCTTTCCATTGTTCAATGTTATCTCTGTCTTTTTAGGAATATTCTCCAGGGACCACAAAATGTACACTAAAGGTGTCTGGAAATGGCAGTGCCTATCCATTTTCTTTTTAAATAAAGGCTTTCTGTAAACAGCTCACATAAGCAGTTATTTGGCTTGAAATGGTCTCCCCATGAAAATGTCTGCTTTAATGTGAAAGCAGGGAATAGTGAAGCTTCGCTGGAGTCCCATCTCTAGCAGATATACTATAAATTTAATTTCATGGCAAAATGAAGTCTATTACCGAAAATCAGAAAGAACCACCTCCTCAGCGAGGCCATCTCTCTTTCTTTATTGAGTCCTTTTTGTATAGCATTCCTAAGCTTTGTCTGCACCTGCCAATAAAAGGGGGCTCTTTTGTTTGAGGATAATACTGACAAATTAACCAGCAAACATATTTCCAATGGTATTTGGGGGTAGAAGTTCAAGGGAGGGTCATAGCTGCTACCAGTAGCACAAGAGCTTAGTCTTGGTAGTGATTTGTACTCTATTAAACATGAACAGTCTTGGTGAGCTCATTTTCTTATTGACATTAAAAAAAATATCTCTATCAACGCACTCTCTCTGTAACTGGCCGAATAAGGAAACATCTCATTAGATATTACAGTCTTGGTGTCTAGGGATTCAATTTAAATATATGAGATTTCCATGAATCAATTCTCCATTGACATAAAGTGCTGATCACACTAAAACAATAAATATCATCCCTGTATTAAAGAACTAATAGTACATTGAACTCATACCCATAAATTTACTTTAAAATATTTATTAAATGAATGCTTTGCCTGCATGTATTTTTATGTACTGTGTGTGTTGGTGCCTATGGAGGTCAGAGACAGTATGGCGTCCCCTGGAAGTGAAGGTATGGACATTTGTAAGCTACCATAAAAGTGCTGGGAAACAGACTTGGGGCCTTTGCCAGAGTTACAGGTATATTTAGCTGAGCATCCATGTATTCTCCTGCCTCGTCGATTAACTTGAAAACAGTATAGTAATGAGAATCTCAGTTGATATTGTATTCCAAATGTTTGCCATGTACAGGTCCATACCTTACAAAGAATAACCTTTAAAACAGCTAAGCAACATGCCCAAGATGGTGCAATTAGTATTGGTGCCCACATCTTTTCATATCTAATCTCTGCAATTAGTTACAGTAGACATACACACACACCTGTCTTATTTCTTAGAATGAATTAAGGAATTGTTACAATGACTTACAGGCTATGGTCCAGAAAAATCTAACAATGGTTGGCTATGAAGAGAAAGTTACAATTCATTCCTTGGCACAGCAGAACTGTCAACTCTCAACTTAGCTATGATGGAGGTAAAATCCTTCGATGATTTTAGGCTCATGGAAGTACAGCCTTATTACAATAAAATCCAATGTCTAAAAATTGCTCTTATTTTGTGCTTGTACCACAGAAAGAGCCAAAATTTTAAATTCTACTAAATACAAAAAGAGTTTACATATTTATGTTCATTTAAGAAAATACTGGTAGTGATGTATTATTTTGAAATATACAGTTAATATGTTTGGAGTTATTTGAAATTTATACTGAGAAAAACATGTATTTGCAGTATTGCTGTAGACAAGCATCTACATAACACTGTTAAATTGATTGTTTTATATCAAACAACTTTTATAATACTCATTTTTATTGTTATAATATTTTATAAATTTTAAGGAATGTGACAAAAAAGATATTGTAGGTATTAAAGAGGGGGTTTCTGGAGGAGTTGGGGTACAAAAGGGAAACAAGAATGTGATTTAATTCTATTTACTTAAAATATGTTTTTAAATGTTAACAAATTCAGACAAATTGAAATCATGTAACTTTTCTCATCATAATGCAATAAAAGTTAAAAAAAAGGAAAACCAAAAAAAAAAAAAGAAAAAGAATCTAGAAGTTGCTACTGAAGTAGATGCTAATGTTAATGAAGCAACGGAATTGCTAGCAAGGCAAGAGCAAACAGACAAAGAGAAAAAGATTCCTTCTTTCATGCCCATATGTAGGTTTCCAGCAAAAGACCTGGCCTATATTAAAGGTGAGTCATCTTCCCTCAAGTCCCAGATTAAAGGAGTGTGTCTTCCTGACTCAAGATCCATATTAGAAGTGAAGAAAGTTGGACATAGTACTACCTGAGGACCCAGTTATACCACTCCTGGGCATATACCCAGAAGATGCTCCAACATGTAATAAGGACACATGCTTCACTATGTTCACACCAGCCTTATTTATAATAGCCAGAAGATAGAAAGAACCCAGATGTCCTTCAACAGAGGAATGGATACAGAAAATGTGGTATATTTACCACAAAGCAGTACTACTCAGCTATTAAAAACAATGAATTCAAATATTCTTTGGCAAATGGATGAAAGTAAAAAATATCATTCTGAGTGAGGTAACCCAATCACAAAAGAACACATATGGTATGTACTCACTGATAAGTGGATATTAGCCTAGAAGCTTGTATTCAAGATACATTTCACAGAGCACACAAAGCTCAAAAAGAAGGAAGACCAAAGTGTGGATACTTTGCTCCTTCATAGAAGGGGGAACAAAATACCCCCTGGGAGGAGATACAGAGACAAAGCATGGAGCAGAGACTGACCCACCTGGGGATCCATCCTATGTAAAGTTACCAAACTCAGACACTATTGTGGATGCCAACAAGTACTTGCTGACAGAAGCCTGATATAGCTGTTTCCTGAGAGGCTCTGCCAGTGCCTGACAAATATAGAGGTAGATGCTCTCAGCAAACCATTGAACTGAGTACTGGGTTCCCAATGGAGAAAGGACCCAAGGACTCAAAGGGGTTTGCAGCCCCATAGGAAGAACAACAACATGAACAACTAGTACCCCCAGAGCTCCCAGGGACTAAATCACCAATCAAAGAGTACACATAGAAGGACCCATGGCTCCAGCTGGATATGTAGCAGAGGATGGCCTTGTTGGACATCAGTGGGAGGAGAGGCCTTTGTTCCTGTGAAGGCTTGATGCCTCAGTGTAGGGGAATACCAGGACAGAGAAGTGGGATTGGGTGGGTTGGTGAGCCTGGGGAGGGCGTATGGGATAGGAGGTTTTTGGAGGGGAAACAAGAAAAGAGGGTAATATTTGAAATGTAAATAAAGAAAATATCTAATTAAAGCAAAGAAAATAAAAATATGCTGAGTTTTAAAAAAGTGGATCTTCCTACTTAAAAAATAGTTAAAAACTCCTCATTTGCATCCCATTCCATTAGATATTTCCAGATGTAATCAAGTTGACAACCAAGAAAAACCACTGTACTGTTCCATTAAACTTTCCTATAAGAGTTCACCTCTAGATATGAGTGGACTTCTTTTAAACAAAATATAAACTCATGGATACATCTCATACTGAGGACTAAATTGTGAAAATAAAATTTATCCAGTCTATCTTATCATTATTTTGAGAACATAGTTGGATATCTGAAAATGTTGGATTGTCCTTTATAAAGAAGTATACTCATTAATGGTACCGTACAGTATCATAACGGTGATAAGCTATGATTTCCTATCACCTTGTATATGGATATCAGGAAATGTTTTAGGAGGCATTTCCCTGGATAAAATGTATGTGTGCAATGTTGGGTGCAAGCATCATGGGGTATCCACTAATTTTTCAATACAATCCGTCTGAAACCTTCCAGAATGCAGGGATTTCAATGATTTGGATCACATGAGTCCCCAAAAGTCTATGTGTTAGTCTTATTCCCTAATGTGAGGAAATTGAGCTTTAGGGAAAGTTTAAAAAAAATCTATAAAGAATGTTTTTGATCAGCTGGGAGGTGATGGCACATATCTTTAATCCCAGCACTTAGTGGATTGGTGGTTAGAGGCATGTGTGTCTGAGTTCAAGGCCAGCCTGGTCTACAGGCAGTCACAGAACAGCCAAGGGCACACAGAGAAACTCTGTCTCAAACTAAAAACCAACCAAACAACAACAACAAGAACAACAACAAATGTTTTAGATCATTTGGAGGTATCCTCTCAAAGCAGACGGTGACACATTATACCCTTCCTCTATTTTTCTTCTCAGACATGAGGTAAAAGATTTGGTTCTATAAATTCCAGAACTAGGAAAAGAAAAACAGCAACAAGTATAAACAAAATCTAAAAGAATCATTTTTTCTATGTAATTTAATTATATTAAGTATTTATTGTAGTGACAGAACTCTAACACAGTGATGTATGCATAGCAATTGTCCAACCAGTGCATGCACATGTCTATAGGGGGGAGGTGCTAACAGAGTTAACAACCACAAAATTCTGATCTATGAAAATAGCTACATCCTAAGAGAAGCCATGACAAATTTAGTCAATACAATCTCCATATTACTACTTTAATCAATTTATCACTGATAGAAAATAGGAAGAATTTATTGCTTAAGGGGACTGTGATTATATATATATATATATATATATATATATATATATATATATATGTTTGTGTAAATATGGGTGTGTATATGTTATTATATATATGTATATACTATATACATATATATATGTATATATAAAACAAATGAAATTCTCTTGCTTTTTAAAATTTGATGATTGGAAATGGGGCTTAATTTTACAGTTTAAGTAATTTGATACTAAGCTCCTTAATGTAACAGTATATTTGAACTTAAACTGCCTAAAACAATAAAGTAATAAATGTTTTACCTGATAAGAAGTGGACTATGCCTCAGATGCTTAATAAAGGCACAAAGGCTTATGCTCTTACAATTCTTCTAGTGCCATCTCTGTAAGAGTAATGCTGTCACTCATAGTAGTCCAAGGAGATAAAGTAAGTCTAACCTCATCCTGACAGTTCAGCTGAGAAGTCTGTTGTCAACTTTGTAGCTCAATCCTCTCTACTCTGGGGGTTTCCTTATAGGTCTGTTGGCCAGAGTATGTCACATGCTTCAGTCTCGAGCTGGGATGGAAATGGAGCAACAGTTTTCATTCTGTATGCCAGCTCCACAGGACAGGAAACAATGAAAGGATGACTATGTTTGGTATGTGTATTTAATGTTTCTATTTAATTGTTATTTTGCTATAGCCACTTACTGGATGTATATTGACTAACAGGTCTTTGTTTAGTAATTTTAAATGAGATGGAATACTGAAGGACTTTAGACAATATGTAAGTACAGATTCATTAGATAAAATAGCTACATTATAGAAGATAATTAAAAAGTTCTCCTTAATCAAATTATTTTAGTCAAACACTTTCAAACATTACCATAGACCATAATTTGAAGGAAGGCAAATGTATGAGCTACTGAACTTTTAAATGTCTATTAATTTTTATTTTTTATTTTTTTTTTTTTCTTTGTTTTTTTTTTTTACTTTGTCTGTCCATTGTGTTTCCCTGTAACCTAAATTTTATATTCACAAGTTAGATTTGGGACTTAAAAACTTATGAAAATTCAGAAGGCTCTTGAGTTCTATTTCCAATGATACAAGTTAAACGGTTAAATGGATATTGTTCATATGTTCTTCCAGAGATATCACTAGTTCTGTTACTGTTTTGTTTCTCTTTAACTAAGCTTGGAAAACAGCATAGATAATTTATAGGTGGAAAATATATTATGTTGTAGATACCAGCTTGTTGGCTTTTGTTGTTCACAGCCTCAAAACCTCCCCTTTCCATTATGTGCAGTCAAAGTAGAAGAGAAATATGTAATTCAGAAAATAATATAATAAAATAATACAACTGTAACCTGTGAATGATCAGTGCTGCATGCCATGCTTATGGATGTGTGGAATTGTTATAGATTTAATGTAAGATGAGGTTAGCTATTCCAGGTGTCATCTCAAAGACCATCTGTGATTCCCAAAGGCCACTGACACACTTTCAAGTATCAAATGAGGCACCTAGAAAGACGAAGGAAGCACATTTGACAGAAAATAAATGCAGAATAATGTTGTTCCTTAGAGTATGGATGAAGTTAAACTCTATTATAGAAAACCTATGAATCTAGACATCATTTACAGAATGTGTGTTTATGCCAAATAATGTGCTTTGGTGAAACAAATCATAGATATATTCTCTGAGTCCATGATTTAGTTGTATTTTCAACATTTAAAATAATTTTGATAAAATCTGGACAGAAGCAACTTAAGGGGGGGAAACAGTTATTTTGGCCCATGGTTTCAGTTGAATATGTTGGGGGAAATTCATGGCAGAGTTTATGATGGCCAGAGCATGTGGAAAGGCTTCACAAATCTTGTTCTATAAGGAAGCAGAGAACAGAGCCAGATAATCTCCTCTAAGAGCTATCCTCTGTAATTCTCTCCTGAGAAACAGTTTCTACAACCTCACAAAATAGGGTTACCAGCTGGGAACATGACACTATAGGGGACATTTCTGACATAAACAAAAAAAATCATATTGCGGACTTTTGATATATAAAGGCAGACATTATAAAATCAGGTACTGTAAAATAGTCAGTGAACCAAAATTATTGTGATCCTCTTGTGTGTCAAGGCCAGAACTGAAATTGACCTTTAGATTTAGCAGCAAAGGGGCCATTGTCATCATCCTATGAACTATTTTGTCAAGATGGTAGAAGAGAACGAAAGTCACTTGTTGTAGAGAAACCTAAAGGCTAGCAGTTAAACTAATGAATGTATACATAACATGTAGGGAATATTTATTGTGAAGAGCAGAGACTAGAAGACTCGGGTAAAGACAACATTATTCATTTGTCTGTTTTACAAATACTGTGAATATTTATCATGCATTCTCCAGAGAAAACAATTATATAATAAGTTTTAGTAATAATTTTGGTAATTTATTTCAGTAAGAGTTTATGGGCTCTTGGTATATAGAAGAGAAAGAAAAAGACATTTACAGGTATGCTCACATTTTTCTTTAGATTAATATGAATAATATGCACCTAAAACTTTTTAGTTTGTGAGGAGCTATTCTTTTTTTAATTATATATTTTCTTTATTTACCTTTCAAATGTTTTCCCTTCCCCGTTGCCTGCCCCACAAGAAACCTCCTATCCCATACACCTTCTCCTGCTTCTATGAGGGTATTCCCCTAGTCACCCACCCACTCCCACATCCCCACCCTCACATTCCCCAACACTGGAGCACCAAGCCTTTACGGGCCTCTTCTCCCATTGATGTCCACCAAGGTCATCCTCTGATACATATGCAGCTGGTGCCATGCATCCCTCCATGTATACTCTTTGGTTGGTGGTTTAGTTCCTGGGAGCTCTGTGTAGCCTGGTTGGTTGATATTGTTGTTCTTACTATGGCATTGCAAACCCTTTCAGCTCCTTCAGTCCTTTTTTTAACTCCTCCATTGGGGACCCAGTACTCAGTCCAATGGTAGGCTGTGAGCATCTGCTTTTGTATTTGTCAAACTCTCAGTAAACAGCTATATCATACTATGAGGAGTTATTGTTATTTATGCCCAATTGTTTTGGGCAGAAATATTTTTTCTTTTTTCTTTTTTTGTGAATGTAATTTATGCATAAGGAGTGTTTGGCCTGCCTGTATGGTTGAATATCATATGTACAAGTAATGCCTGTAGATGTCAAGAAAGAATATCAATACCCTGTAACTGTAGTTAAAGATAGTTGGAACTGCTTTATAAGTACTGGAAATCAAACCTGTGTCCTCTGGAAGAACAGCCAATACTCTTGACTGATCTCATTAAAGAATTGGCAGAATTCCTTAATGGTATAAGTTGACAGTAATTAAAAAGGCTAATAATAGTATTACGACCATAATAATATAGTTAACTTGCCTTGCATAACAGGTAGACACTATCCAATGGAAGAGTGTGTATTATTTATTAATCCTATTTTAGCTATTATGAGGTATAATCACAGAAAGGTGGGACAATGCTGTTAAAGTCTATTAATATGAAATCCAGGTCTGCTAATGAAAAAGCTCAGGGTATTCCAAAATTCTATTGTCACAGACTGAAGGATGACTATTGGTAAAATAGTTTCCTTGCAAGCATGAAACCCTAAGTTTGACTCCAATAATACATAAAAAATTCTCCAAGAAACAAACAAATGAACAAACAAAAATCTTGACCTAGTGACACAGATTTATAATCCCATAGCTAAAGAAGTGGGAGAAATAAAAAGACCTCTGGGATTCAGGGTTAAGTTCCAGAGAAGTGAGAGATACTGCATCTGAAAACAACAATAAGGGTCCATGACATCTGAAAGAGAGAGAGAGAGAGAACTATAACGTTGAGTAGAAGTTTAAAGTAGACATATATTATTGACTATAGAACCAAACCAGAGATTTGGATCTTAACCTTTAGTCTAATTCCTTTTACTAAGTTAACATTTTCACCAAGCAAAAGAAAATCACTTAACGTTGCAGGAAATATTAAAAAATGCAGTTCACGCTCTGCAGGCTGGCTGTTCTGGAGTCTCTCTAAGGCAGAACTCTGAAATCTCTCCACCCAGATCACTAAGTTGCCACTGGTGGGTCATAACCACACCAAGCCCACGCTGCAAAATTCTCATGGTCTATTGGGGTGCACTCTGGCAAACCCACACTTTGCTGCAGTACCTTTCTCTCTGGAACCCAGTAGAGCCACTGTGTAAAGGAAAACACCACAAAAACTTAATTCAAAATCAATGATAACTCAATCACAGGGCACAACAGCTAGAATTCTAATATTGTAAGTCATATTAAATCTAAATCCTCCAGTGATGAATCCTGGAGGAGTCACCATCTACACCAGGGATCACTAGCAGCTGCACCTTGTCCTCCCGATGTCCCCATTAAAAAGCTGCTCCTGCCTCTTCTCTTCCTCCCTCCAATCTGGAAGTCCCACCTACATACCCAGCGATTGGTTTCTTTCTTTCTTTTTTTTTATTTAATTTTTTATTGGATAGTTTATTTACATTTCAAGTGTAATCCCCTTTCCTGGTTCCCCCTGAAACACCCTGTCCCATTCTCCATCCCCCTGCTTCTATGAGGTGTTCCTCCACACACATACCCACTCCCACTTCCTCTCAATTCCCCTACACTGGAGCATATATCGAGCCTTCGTAGGACCAAGGACCCACTGATGCATGACAAGGCCATACTTGTGCAGCTGGAGCCATGTATACTCCTTTGCTGATGGCTTAGTCCCTGGGAGTTCTGGGGAGTCTGTGTGGTTGATATTGTTGTTCTTCCTATGGAGTTGCAAACCCCTTTAACTCCTTCAGTCTCTTCTCTAAGTCCTCAACTAGGGACTCCACCCTCAGTCCAGTGGTTGGCTGCTAACATCTGCCTCTGTATTTGTAAGGCTCTGGCAAAGGCCTCTCAGGAGACAGTCATATCAGGCTCCTTTGAGGATGTACTTGGCATCCACAATAGTATTTGGGTTTGGTAACTGTATATGGAATGAATCCTCAGGTGGGACAGTCTCTGGGTGGCCTTTCCTTTAGTTTCTGGTCTATACTTTATCTCCATATTTTCTCCTGTATTTTGTTCTCCTAAGAAGTGCTGAAGCATCCAATGAAATAATCATATGGTTTTTTTTTTTCTTTGAGCTTGTTAATGTAGTGGATTACATTGATGGATTTCTGTATATTGAACCATAACTACATCCCTGGGATGAAGCCTATTTGATTGTGGTGAATGATCATTTTGATGTGTTCTTGGATTCAGTTGGCAAGAATTTTATTGAGTATTTTTGAATCAATGTTCATAAAATTATTCTGAAGTTCTCTTTCTTTGTTGGGTCTTTGTGTGATTTAGATATAAGCATATTTGTGGCTCCATAGAATGATTAAGGTAGTGTTCCTTTTGTTTCTATTTTGTGGAATAGTTCGAAGAGTTTTGGCATTAGGTCTTCTTTAAAGGTCTGATAGAATTCTCCACTAAACCCATCTGGTCCTGGACCTATTTTGGTTGGGAGACTATTAATGATTGCTTCTATTTCTTTAGGGTTTATGGGACTATTTAGATGGTTTATCTGATCCTGTTTTAACTTTGAAACCTGGTATATGTCTAGAAAAATTTCCATTTCATCCAGATATTCCAATTTTGTTGAAAGTATATTTTTGCAATAGGATCTCATTTTTTAAATTTTTTTAAAAATTTCCTCAGTTTCTGTTGTTGTATCTCCCTTTTCATTTCTGATTTTGTTAATTTGGATACTGTCTCTGTGTCCTCTCGTTAGTCTGCCTAAGGGTTTATCTATCTTGTTGATTTTTCTCAAAGAACCAGCTCCTGGTTTTGTTGATGCTTTGTATAGTTCATTTTTTTTTTGAAACTTGGTTGATTTCAGCCCTGAGTTTGATTATTTCCTGCCATCTACTCCTCTTGAGTGTATTTGCTTCTTTTTGTTCTAGAGCTTTCAGGTGTTCTGTCAAGCTCCTAGTGTAAGCTCTCTTCAGTTTCTTTTTTGAAGTCCTTAGAGCTATGAGTTTTCCTCTTACAATTGCTTTCATTGTGTCCCATAGGTTTTGTTATGATGTGTTTTGATTTTCATTAAATTCTAAAAAGTCTTTAATTTCATTTTTTATTTCTTCCTTGACAAAGTTATCATTGAGTAGAGTGCTGTTCAGCTTCCACATGTATGTGTGTTTTCAGTTATTTTTGTTGGAATTTAAGACCAACCTTAGTCCATGGTGATCTGATTAGATGCCAGGAATTATTTCAATCTTCTCATATCTGTTGAGGCCTAATTTGTGACTGATTATAGGGTCAGTTTTGGAGAAGGTACCATGAGGTGCTGACAAGAAGGTATATCCTTTTGTTTTATGATAAAAAGTTCTATAGATATTTCTTAAATCCATCTGTTTCATAACTTCTGTTAGCCTCATTGTGTCTTTGTTTAGTTTCTGTTTCCATGACCTGTCCATTGCAGAGTGGGGTGTTGAAGTATCCCACTATTATTGTGTGAGGTGTCATGGAATACTTTGATTTCTCCATCTATGGTAATTGAGAGTTTTGCTGGGTATAGTAGCCTGGGCTGGCATTTGTGTTCTCTTAGGTTCTGTATGACATCAGCCCAAGATCTTCTGGCTTTCATAGTCTCTGGCGAGGAGTCTGGTGTAATTCTGATAGGTCTGCCTTTATATGTTACTTGACCTTTTCCCCTTACTGCTTTTAATATTCTTTCCTGTTTTATGCACTTGGTGTTTTGACTATTATGTGGCGGGAGGAATTTCTTTTCTGTTCTAAACTATTTGGAGTTCTGTAGGTTTCTTGTATATTCATGGGCATCTTTTTTTAGGTTAGGGAAGTTTTCTTCTATAATTTTGTTGAAGATATTTACTGACCCTTTAAGTTGGGAATCTTTGCTCTCTTCTATACCAATTATCCTTAG
>JADRCD010192179.1:0-10995 GCA_019843815.1 Montemys delectorum
CCCCTTCCCCCTGCTCACCACCCCACCCTTCCTGATTACTGGCCCTGGCATTTCCCTACGCTGGGGCATAGAATCTTCACAGAGCCAAAGGCCTCTCCTCCCATTGATGACCAACTTGGCCATCCTCTGCTGTACATATGCTGCTGGAGCCAATCGTCCCACCATGTGTACTCTAGGGAATCCAGGCTATGGCATAGTATACCCATTGGGGGAAAACCCTTTGTTGACCTTAGAGCCATTTTGTTTTGACAGCATATAAAAGGAAGAGTTTTCTCCTCATTACTAATATCACATGGTAGCTCTTGGAATATGGATGTAGATGTGCTCTCTGCAAAGGCTTTCTTCGATTACAGGATGGTTGAAGATGACAGAGTAACAATATGGAAGAGCCTGTTTCCCTGATGCTGTCTAGATCACAAACTGTGACTTGAATCTAAAACAGAATAAACTTGTGTTTGGACTAAGCCAAGTGTTTTTGGGAAATCTTTGTTGCAGCACATTAACCTACAGCTTAAAAGTATGTGTTGGAGCTATTGAAATGGTTCAGTGAGTAAAGAGATTGCCACACAAACATGAATATTTAGAACTGATGTAAATCTGTGCATGTTGGTGGCATGTCTAATTCCAATGCTCACCTAGGGGATAAAAGGATGAAGCTTGTGGGCCAGACAACCTGGTGTACTCAGTGGTGAATAACAGACTCTGTCACAAACGGGATGGAAGGTGAGGACTTATACCTGAGGTTTTCTCCTGACTTCCAGACTCATGCTGTGGCACACTCATGACCACACACACACACACACACACACACACACACACACACACTCACACACATTAATACAAACACATACACATACTATATATATTTTTCTTAGAACTTTAAATAGGATATGTATCTTCTGCCTAAAGAGTATCTCTAATAGTTTCCTTTTATAAAGGTTTTCAGAATTTGTTTGCTTAAAACCATCTTTATTGTATGGTTTATTTATTATTTTAATTTATAATCAAATGATGATCAATAAGTTTCATCTTTTCATATTTTATTTTCCACTGAGTTTGTAATTTATTCGTACTTTTGCATGCTTAGTTAAATTTCTATTGCTGTGATAAAACATAGACCAAAGGCAACTTGAGAAAGAAAGGATTTTACTTTTATCTTAGGGTTAACAGTCCGTCATGGAGGGAAGTCAGGAAAGGAACTCATAGCAGTGACCCAGAGGCAGGACTGGAAGCAGAAGCAGTGGAGGAATGCTGTTTCCTAAGTTGTTCCACATCGATTGCTCAGTCAGCTTTCTTAGACATCCAGAACCACCTGCCCAGCATGGGGGAGGAGGTACCTAGTCCTGCAGTGACTTGAGTTATCATGTGGGTTGGTATCCAGGAAGGGGACCTTACCTTCTCAGAGGTAAAGAGAGGGATGGAAGGGATGGGAGGAAGGTACTGGAGGAGAGGGGGCTGCAATTGGAGGCAAAGTGAATAAATAAATCAATTAATAAAAATAAAGTAAAAGAACCAGGCTTGCTGGCCTACACTTGTAATCCTAGTGCTAGGTTGGTGGAGAGTGTTAGATAGCTTGAGATTTCTGTCCAGCTAGCATAGCTACTTGACAGTCCCCAAGCTAGTGAGAGAAGCTGTCTCAAAAATCAATATAGATAATGCCCAAGAAACAAGGTTGTCCTTCGGCCTATACATTAGTGATGTTTTAGGCCTACAGTACCTATGTCGGCAGAAGACTTTCAACAAGAGACTCTCTCCATAGTTTTATAGTACAGAGAAAGGCCAGTCCAGGGGGAGTGTATACACTCAGAAGCCAGCTTCTCCCAGAAAGGACTGTTGTGTGGTCTAAGCTGTGCCATTGTACTATATACGAGGGTGCCTATGTATTCTGTGGTTAAGACTGCCTTGAAAGAAGTTCAGGGAGGGAGGGAGGGAGAGAGAGACAGAGACAGAGACAGAGAGAAAGAGAAAGAGAGTGAATGTCACTGGGACAGGGTAATTTTGATATGGTACTGGGCACCCAGATCCGTGAGGCACTGGAAGAAAGTTGATGAAAAAGTGTGATTATTGCTTCCTCCCAGCACGGTCCACACTAACATCAATGAAAACCTCTTCTAATGATTATGTAGAGTCTATACACAACTGAACTGGACGTCTCTATGATCTGATTTTCTTCTTGCCATCCCAGTTCCCTTGTCATCTCGAGATCAATCATATGTTTGGAAAGTAATAATTAGTTGAAATATCTTTATATTCCCAAACTGTTTCTCATAGTGAATTTGCAGCAGCCTCTAACCTGGCAATCATTTATTTTGAGTTAAACTTAAACTAAGTGCACTGGATGGGATACAGTCTGAGCCTGGCAGAACCAAACCAAAGCAGAAGATTCTCTGTGGTCAGTCTCACTCTTAGGATAGTTTAACTTTTCTAAGAGTTATTATTAACTGGACATATGAAAATGTGCCTAGCCTTTTTCAGATCCCTGAGATTTAGTACATTTGTCAAAAGGGAAGCCATGAACTTTCCACAACACGGGGATGTGCAACAGTTAAAAGTAGTTACCATGAAATGAGAGCTACAAGTGTCTTAAATGTTCAGGCTCCAGGCAAGTCTGAGCAGTTAGAGAATGTATTAGAATGCTCCTAAGATGGGTAAGGTGGATTTAAAGCCATGAGTGGGAGGATTGCAGCAAGGGAGATAGCGTCTCTTGGAGTTTGGTGGTCTTATGTGTCTGTCATGAGAAACTGAGGAACTTGAATGTGATATTTCTGCTGCCTTTGTGCTATAGATGGGAAGGAAGGGAGTGATGGAAAAAAATTTAGAAACCTTTAAAAATTGGTGAGATGGTGGAGAGATGAATTCATCTGAGAAGGCCATTGTAGTGTACTAATGTATTAAATGCTTGCCAGGCTGATAGCCATAAGTCTTTATAAAATAAACTACCTACTGCCTCTAGTTTCTCCACGAACATCTTCCTTGCCATGGAAAGTGGTCTGTAACTGCTATCCACAATCTTCTGCAGCACCCATTTGTCATCACTGACAGGTTTGTGTCTAGGGCTGCTACCTTTGTTATCTGGAGTCAAGTAGAGGTGGTTGACGAATGGGAGTATCAGTGGTGTGGACAGCGGAAAACCAGCTGGAGTGGCATAAAGGGCATCCTTTGAGTTCAAAATTGTTTTTCTAGTAATATGAAGCTCAAGAGCCTCAAGAGGAGAGTACAAATACAACCTACATTTAAACCTGGATACAGTGACCTGCAGAAATGGATAAAGAAACAGGGTATAAAATTGCAGTTGAGGGCAGTGATGTTGATTTTAGCTCATAAAAAAACTGAGTGTTCAGGTTTTTTCAATAATCTTACTCAAGTTTAGACGTGTGTATGTGTTTGCGTACGCGCGCGGGTGTACGCATGTGCACACCTGTGTGTTCATGCACTTGAGTGGATGGGGAGGTCAGAAGATCATGTCAAGTGTCTTTTTCCATCACTCTCAGTCTTATCTATGTTTATGAGACAGGATCTCTCATTGCATCTGGAACTTACTGATTGGCTAGACTGCCTGGCCAGTAAGCCCCAGGGCTCTTCCTGTCTTCACCTCCAAATGCTGGAATTACAAGTATATGCTGTCAAGTACATGTGACTTCTGGCAAGCTGAATACATGTCCTTAGACTGTACAGCAAGGACTCATGGAGTCATCTTCTCTCCTGTTTGAAAAATCTCCTGAGGCTGAAGCCAGGACTGCATGGCTAAGCAGTCCTTAATGACTGACTCTGGTGATCAGATTTCAAAACTATTAAATTAAAGCCATTTGAAATATACAGAACACTGGTGCTTTTTTTTTTAAACCAAATATCAACATCTTTGCTCTGTGAAATGTCTCTTTAATGGAAAATTAATATCAAATAAGCATATTTATTATATGTCTTACAAAGGTTCAGGGAATGGTGGGGCCAAGGAATTGTTGGGTTTACTTAGCGAAAATAATTTAAAGGAATTTCTTTGAATATTGAGCAGAAACTGATTATCTATTGAATGTGTATTGAGAGGGAGAGAGAGAGAGAGAGAGAGAGAGAGAGAGAGAGAGAGAGAGAGAGAGAGAGAGGACATGCAAATGCTACATTTCTAGCTTCCTATGGCTGCATGTGTTTGGCCTGGAGTCATAGATATTTGGTTGCTTTTGCTTAACTCTGTGTCACATGTAACTCATACTTACATGTAATGATGAAACATAATTATAGTAATTATATTATTATAATTTCAATTTTCAATCTGAAAATCCTGTTCAGTGATCTCTAATTCTATTTCTAGTTTCTAGATACCATTGTCCTTTCCTGAATATTTTCTTCAAATTTCTTGGATACATTTTATAGTCCTCAAATCACTCTGACCATGTGTCCCTCACAGTTACATTTCCTTTCATTGTGATGTGTAGCCCTCCTTAGATTTGAAGCTGTGGCTGTGACTCAGGTGTCTTGGTAGTGATGGGCAGAATGGAGTTCAGGCGACTGCACACTCAAGTGTGTGTGTGTGGGTGTGTAGGTGGGGGGAAGTGTGACACAAGTTAGATAGATGGTGATACCCATGTAAGTAGAAAAAGGTTAGCTTGTTGAGATGTGGTATCCCTAAATTTACCTTCTCACTAAAAGCAGCAGGAAAACTAGGTCAGCCTCCTGCAGAGATACTTGCATGTCTGTGTTTCCTGTGGCACTATTTAAAATAGCCAAGGTATAGAACTAGTTTAACATCCCATCATCAAATAAACAGAATAAACTCAGCATGTATACATTAGAGATTTATTCATCCATAGTGAAATCATGTAGGAAATTTGATAGAATTACAGATGGTTGTGTTAAGCGAAGTCATACTGAGAAGGACAAGTGCTACCAGTTTTCTTCACCTGTGGAATATAGATTATAAATTCATGCTTGCCAGACATGAAGGGATATTTGAGAGGTGAGGAGGTCAGAGGATGGAGGGGGCAAAAGAACAAAGCACACCATCATTCTATATCACAAATATATGTTATAATAAAAATAACTGAAAAAACTAAAAAGTATGTAACACTGTAGTTCTCAGGCCACTGGATATGAGGCTGAGTGAAAATCTCGAAACACAGCAAGTCCTTTTTACTGGAGGGAGGCTGTTCTAGATCTCTCTGTTCCCTGTCTAGCTCAGATTCTCAGGTTATCATTTATTGACTCTCTTGAAACGTTTTTATCTTTCCTATATGGTAGTCAGTTAAAAAACACCACATTTTGCTTATCAGTAAATAAAAACATATCATCTCTGTGAGGTTTTAATCTACTTGAAAAAAATCACCATGAATAAACACAAATTTCATGAGAAATTGATCATTATAAATTTCAGTTTGAAATTTAGCACCACGCAGAGTCCTGTGTGAAATCATGGCAGTAAAGGGGTCCTGATGCAGCACCACATTGCTCAAACTATAGAAGAATCTTCACTGTAGTCTCTTTCTTCTCCTTCCATTTCTGTCTAGGGACCAGTCTTTTGCACCGGGTCCTTATAATTTCTATTTTACTTTGAAACTGTCTTCTCCTGCACATTCCAATTTAGTTGTTTCATAAATAGACTTCCTAAAGCCTCAGCTCATTACCCTCCAAGTCTACTTCCCAAGTCATCTGGGACTAGGAAGAGGTGAGAATTAAGAACTCCTATGACCCTCATGATTTGTTCATCAAAGGCCTGGCTGGATGACTACCACAGTAGATGCACCTGTAAGTGAGTTCCAGGCTAAAGGAAGAAGGTAAGACAAATGGGACTAAGCAGGGAGAGCATCCAGCAGACAGGGGAGGCAGGGATCTTTGACTCATTGGCTTCTACTAAATAGGAAGTCAAGGTTGTCGGAGCTGTGGGGAAGTGTGGATGAGGGGGCATGGATAGAGGCACAGCCTGGGCGGTCTTTCAGCCATCTGCTTTTGTACAATGATTCCATTTCCAGCTGTGGATGAGACACCAGGCAAGTTGTGCTTCCTCTTGCCTAGTCAGTGGAGGAAGCCTCCAGTGGGGTTGGGATGTAGGATGGAATAAAGCCACAGATGCTGGGTTTAGTTTGTCACTGGACAGTAGGTATAGGAGGTTAGAGAAAGCTCTTACAATCTGGTTCACAGACTACCCCTCCCTGTTTCTAAAGAAAAGTTTCAGGTGGAAGAAGAGACTCTGCTTTAAAAGTTCCCATGAGAAAGTTCTCTCATGAATTCAAAATTAGTTTTTCTGTAATTTCTCTCTGGTCATCAAATTTTTTCTTTTTCATCCAATGTCATCATTCACATTATTTCAGTAAACAGCAACATTTTTATTTTCTGCAGAATTCACACCTATAATTTGCAGAAACAATCCACTTGACTGCTTGTGGTGTTTTATGGCTATAATCCCAACATTTGGGAGGCTGAGGCAGGAGGAGAAGGAGTCCTAAGTCAGCCTAGCATTTACACTGAAACATTGTCTTCAAAAACAACAAAAGCCAGCCAAACACACTCCCATCAAAAAACAAACAAACAAAACCAACAAAACAAAAATTCTAAAACAAAAACAAAATGCTAAACTTCTAAAGCAGTAACAAAAAGCAGCCAAACATACAGACAGCCCTCCATCCTACCCTCGAGGTCCCATCCTGAGGTACCTATGGCTGTGTCTCAGCTTGACAAGGAATACCTTAACATGTAGGACTCTGTGTTGGATGGGATGCTTTGGATAGAACAAGTTGAGAAAGACCCTATTATGAGGTTCTTCAATGAAGTCTTGCCTGATACATGCTAGATGCTCTTTACATGCTAACTAATACAGTCAACCCAATTTTAGAAGTTTGCAATTACTTTTTACAATGTGAAACACAACAGTAACTTCAGAGTTTGCCTCCTTCTTTCATTTTTTTTTTTGATTTCCACTCTCCAATGTTAAATACCATAGAAATGGGCTTTAACAAAATTGGAGCCTAAGTGATGCCACTTGGAATAACTCTTCAGGTTTCCCGCAAGTTACCAGTCTCAGTGAAGATGGTTGAAGAAGCAAGCCAGACATGTTGACAGGCCTAGAAGCAAACTTACATACAGGTAAAGATGACAGGGAATGCAGATGATGAACAGACTCGCTTGTTTTGAGGTTCCTAAACTATGATAATGATGTTCTAGCAGAAGCCTTTGAATACTCTGTTGAGTGGATAAAATGAAGTAGAATTTCAACTTGGTGAGATATAGAAGTTTTGTAAATATCTTTTGAAGGAATCTGTCTATCTATCTATCTATCTATCTATCTATCTATCTATCTATCTATCTACCTAGTGTGTGTGTGTTTTTGTGCATGCGATCATGAGTGCAAGTGTGTGTGCTCACATCATAGGTATAGGGATCCTAGTGGAAGCCAGAAGAGGGTATGGAATCTGCAGTTACAGGAAATTGCAAGCTCCAATCTTCAGAAAGAGCAGGAAATGCTTTTAACCTCTGAACCATCTTTTTAGGCCCCATATTTTATCACTTAACAGGAAATATATGAACGAGTCTCTTTGCTAATACAGACTGGCTGTGACAGCAAAGTTTGGAATGTAAAATGGTACAGCCAACAGGAACTAAACAATAACGTTATTGCAAGGAAAAAGCATCTTCATTATTGGCAAGGCAACAGTGCCTTCGTGTGGCTATGAACTGGAATAACAGTAAGGAGCGAATTACAGTTTTCCACTGATATTTCATGTTTGAAAGAGGGATGACAATTCTGTTCTCAGGAGTTACTGAGGGATTTCTAAAACCTATGGGTGGACCAGCCGCTCCCTGAAGATTCTGTACTTCCTGCTTTTAGAGCATATAGAGCTTTTAGTGGTTAATTTAATAGATCAAAGACAATAAAATATATGCTCTGATTTTCTTTCCTAAGTGACATTTAAAGTTGATATTAAACCAATCATATTAGTCAAGCCTTCACCAGGGCAGTATATATTCTTGGTATTTAACAATCTATTACTTTATCAATATATATCTGGGTACTGTATTAACATATAAATGAAATATATAATAAGTTTATTTATTCATTTAACTGTAGAAACAGGGTCTTTCTATGAAACCTAGCATTAACTATATAGTTCAGGTAGTTCTTAAAAGCGGTATCCTTATGTTTTCCAAGTTCTAGACCTAAGTGTATATGCCACTATACATAATTATAATAGCATCAATTTAGTTCATCATCTATAGCTAAGTATTAGTTATTGGTTTCAAGTAGTACATGGCTACTTATAGATAAGCTACTTTTAGAAGTATTTATGCTCAAAATATTCTGTGAAAACTCCTGCCAGAGAAACAGGCAGTCTGACACAGATGTTCACCTCTCATTCTGCTTCTCCAGATCCCAGGGCCCAGTCTCTTTCCTACCTCTGCAGCAGAGCACCTGCTGGAGCCTTCCTTTCCTCTCTGACCTTATCCCAAATGGATCAGGAGGCTCTTCTCCCCCAGATCATTACATTATCTCAGCCTCCAACACCAGCAGGTATTCCCTGGGAATACACCAGTTGAGCAAGCCAGACAAACAGATAATGCAACTGAAAACCTTCATCAATCCCTCCCCTCCACCAAATTCAATCCCCTAGTCTCATCCATAGCTCTGGAACAAAACACCTGCTTCAACCTTCCTTTCCCCACTGCCCACATCTCCTGTAGATCTCACAGATCATCCTCTCCTAACCTCCTCCACCACTAATTGTTTAATCCCAGCACCAACTTTATCATGCACACTCTGATAATCCTGTAGCCACTCCTACCAGAGAAGCAAGCATGTTGTCTTCAGATCTTCCCCTCTCCTTCTATTTCTCAAGATTCAATCTGTAGTCCCATCCCAAGCTCTATAGCAGGTCTTCTGGAGTGACTTTTTTTTTTTTATTTTCTATCTCCATTCTAAGATGGTTAACTAAGCATATCCTGGTAAACACTCTGCTTTCTTCTCTTCTATGAATCTCCTGACAACTTCTTCTATCACCATTCCTAAGTGTCAACACCCAATATCCAGAAACACATTTTACCTGGAATCCCCAGTGGTCATGCCTGTCAGGTCTACAAAAGATTTCTACTGGACAACATATAGCCAACACACTCTCCTAAAATCCAGAGAAGAAACAGAAACCAAGGAACCAAACAGCATCCAACAAAGACAAAAACTGCTATCTGCACATGAACCTACAATCACCCCAATCTCAGATGCCAAATGGGAACATAAAAACACATTCAGTAACTTCCAGGACAATATGTCTCCATTAGAGTTCAGTAACCCTATGACAGCAGGTCATGACTATTCTACCATAGTAGAAGCACAAGAAAAAGACCTTAAAACAGCTTTATGAAAAATGATAGTGATCCTTAAAGAGGAAATTAATAAACTCCTTAAAGAAATCCAGGAAAACAGTAGGAAGAAATGAATAAAACTGCTCAAGACCTGAAGGTGAAAATAGAATCAATAAATTTAAACTGATATAATTCTGGAAAGAAATATTTTAAGAATTTGGATAGTAACTATGGAGGCAACATTCACCAACAGAATAGAAGAGATAGAAGAGAGAAAGCAGCTTAGCTGCTGAGGATATGATAGAAGAAATGAATATATGTCAAAGAAAAAGATAAATATAAAAAAAACCTCAACACAAAACATCCAGGAAATTTGGGACACTATGAAAAGACTAAATATAAGGATAGTGGGAAAAGAAAAAGGAAAAACTCAGGTCAAAGGTCAAGAAAAATATTTTTCAACAAAAATTATAAAAGAAAAATTTCATAGTTTAAATAAGGAGATGCCTATAAAGGTCCAAAAAGCATACAATAATATCCCTTGGCATATAATAACAAAACACTAAATATACAGAACAAAGGAAGAGTATTAAAATCTACAAGGGGAAAAGACCAAGTGACATACAAAGGCAAACTTATTAGAATTACACCTGACTTTTTAATGTAGACTTTAAGAGCCAGAAGATTCTGGATATATATGTTAAAGAATGTAAGAGACCAGACAGCAGACTGTCATACCCAACAAAATATTCAATCTCATAGATGGGTAAAATAAAGCATTTCATGATCAAACCAAATTTCAGCAATATTTATATACAAATCTACCCCCACAGAAAGTGCTGGAAGGAAAACTAAAACCTAAGGTGGTTAACTACAACCATGAAAGCACAGAGAAAAAATAATCTCAGACAAGCAAAATCAAATGAATGGAAGCACATGATTACATACACACACACACACACACACACACACACACACACACATCACCACTACCACCACCATCACCAAAATAACAGGAACTAACAATAATTGGTTATTGATATCTCACAACATAAATGGTCTCTTCCATTCTCCAATAAAAAGACATGGCCCAGCAGAATGGAGGCAAAAGCAGGATCCACTCTTCTGCTACATCCAAGAAACACAGCTCAGTATCAAGGATACACATTAGCTCATGGTAAAGGGCTAAAAAGGATGTTTCAATCAATTGAACCTAAGAAGCAAGCTGGTGTAGCCATTTTAATATCTGACAAAATAGACTTCAAACCGAAACTAATCTGAAGAGATAGGAAAGGACAATGCATACTCATTAAATGAAAAAAATCTATCAGAAGGACATTACAATTCTTAGTATCTGTGAGCCAAACATATGGGCACCTAAGTTTATAAAAGAAACACTACTTGAGCTTAAATCACTATTGACCCTCACACATTAATAATGGGAGACTTAAATACCCCATCAATAACCAATATATAAGTTATCTAGGCAAAACTTAAACATAGAGATGCTAGAGCTAAAAGATGTTACATACTAAATGGACCTAACATATATTATAGAACATTTTATCCAAACACAAAGGAATATACCGTCTTCTCTTCACCTCACGGAAATCTCTCCAAAATTGACCATATACTTGAACACAAAGTAACTCTCAATAGATAACAAGATTTAAATAACACCTGTCTGACCTAAATAACAATGGAAAGAACAGA
>JADRCD010192180.1:0-16833 GCA_019843815.1 Montemys delectorum
CTGACAGCACCCTGGGAAGGCAGAAGAGAGACACGCATGTGCAGAGACAGAGATGAGATTCTAGTTCTGATTTCTATGTTTGGAAAGCCCCACATCTGCTTCACTGCTCTGCACTACCATGTTTTTCCAATGGACAGAAAAATATAGTTTTCAATTATGGCTGAAGCTATTCCGATGAAGTGTTTTCTCACTGAGCAGTATATAAATAAGGCATCTTTGGCAGATTGTTCAAAGGGCAATTATCTGAGATAACCAGAGAGGCAGGGGAAGTGATGGGATCATGCTGGCATCTGTAGCTGGAATCAGATTAGATCAGCCAGTGGGCACCTTTGATGTGCTGTTTTGTAATATTTTAATAACTTGCTTGACATAAACATGCAACAAACAGTTTACTTTTAATGGTTTGTTAGTCATGAAGGAAGTTTGCCTGTTTCAGTGGTCAGTATTTCCTTGGTACTTATGGTGTAGCATTGAGTCTAGAATTTTGTCAGTACAGAGAGTACTCTGTATTTGGATACATCTTTCACAGTTTGATATGTTGATTAGACTGTTTTTTTTTTTTTTAAAAGTAACTAGTAACCATAAACTAATTTCATTCAGTGGTACCATGTTTATCATAGTAACTGGCTCATTATTTATCATTTAATCAGTGATGTTAATGTTTAACACTTGACATATGTTTGCAAAGAGTTTCTTTCAATTATCCTATTGACAAGATAGTTGTGGGTATTCTAAAAGCCTGTCTAATCTTTGCTGGAATTTAGGAGCTTGAGCTATGTATGTAGCAGAATTGATAAGATGCACCCTTACCCACATGCATGAGTCCCATACCTGGGCTCAGAGAGAGATCCTATCACCGCATAAACTTAGCATGGTGGTACAGACTTATAATCTCAGTGCTCAGGAAGTGGAAGTAAGAAGATCAGGCGTTTGGGGCCAGGTTGAGACAGAGACCTTGTCTCAAAATAAATATGGAAAAATTTAAACTTAGTAGTTTGTGGTACTGCAATATGATATGCTATTTATATGATATATAAACAGTATAATGGTCCTTGATCATCAGTGTGCTGATCATTGTCTTTGTTTAACAGGAACATACAAGGCAAAGATCTAAAGAAGAGTGTGAGTATTACAGACAGGCAGCAGTGGAAGGTGTGTGTTTTTTAAAGGAGGGAAAGAATGTGGAAAAACATAAAAACACAAGAGGCTTTTTTAACAATAAGAACATAGGAGAAGCAGTTTATTTGCAATTACTATAGAATGCATGCAGGAGAGGAGGAGAAGGGTCAGAAATGTGACCAGACAAGAAACTAGAACTAGGCTACAAAGGCAAGTTATACGCTATACCAAAACACTTACATTTTATTGCAGTATATCATAAGAAGACATTAACAATCTGAGAATATTAAAATGTCATGGTTAATGCCAAACTGATTTTGGAATGCAGGCAGACATGTAAGAGGCCCAGCCAAGGATGAACAACCCTGTACAACTTGTATTACTGAATACCAAGGCTTCTTACAAAGCATCAGCAAGATTGGGGGGTGACATTGAGCACTCAAACCCAGGCACACATATGGACACATCACCTACCTACAGTATGGGTGGAACCACAGCAGAGAGACGAAGAAAGGGCTGAACTTTCTTTCTTTTTTTTTTAAATTAGATATTTTCTTTATTTACATTTCAAATGTTCTCCCTGTTCCTGGCTTCCCCTTTGAAAACCCCCCAATTCCTTCCCCCTGCTCACCCACCCACCCACCCACCCTCTACTACTTCCTGGCCCTGGCATTCCCCTATACTGGGGCATAGAGCCTTCACAGGACCATGGGCCTTTCCTCATATGGATGACCGACTTGGCCATCCTCTGCTACATATGCAGCTGGAGCCATGACTCCCACCATATGTACACTTTGGTTGGTGCTTTAATCCCTGGGAGCTCTGGGGGTACTGGTTAGTTCATATTGCTGTTCCTCCTATGTGGCTACAAAACCATTCAGCGACTTGGATCCTTTCTCTAGCTCCTTCATTGGGGACCCTGTGCTCAGTCCAATGGATGGCTGCAAGCATCCACCTTGGTATTTGTCAGATACTGGCAGAGCCTCTCAGGAGACAGCTATATCAGGCTCCTGTCAGCCAGTACTTGCTGGCATCCACAATAGTGTCTGGGCTTGGTATTTGCATATGGGAAGTATCCCCAAGTGAGGCAGTCTCTGGATTGTCATTCCTTCAGTCTCTGCTCCACACTTTTTCTCTGTAATTCTTTCCATGAGTATTTTGTTCCCCCTTCTAAGAAGGATCTAAGTATCCACACTTTGGTCTTCCTGCTTCTTGAGTTTCATGTGGTTTGTGGATTGTATCTTGGGTATTCCAAGCTTCTGGGTTATTATCCACTTATCAGTGAGTGCATACCATGTGTGTTCTTTTGTGATTGGGTTATCTTACTCAGGATGATATCTTCTAGATACTTCCATTTGCCTAAGAATTTCATGAATTCATTGTTTTTTATAGCTGAATAGTACTCCATTGTGTAAATGTACCACATTTTGTGGGAAGAGCCTTGAACATATGGGCACAGGGGAAATTTTCCTCAACAGAACACCAATAGCTTATGCTCTAAGATCAGGAATTGGCAAATGGGACTTCACAAAATTACAAAGCTTCTGTAAGGCAAAGGATACTGTCAATAGGAAAAAAAGGCAATCAACAGATTGGGAAAAGATCTTTACCAATCCTACATCTGAAAGAGGGCTAATATCCAATATATTAAAGAACTCAAGAAGTTAGACTCCAGGGAACCAAATAACCCTATTAAAAATGGGGTACAGAGCTAAACAAATAATTCTCAACTGAGGAATACTGAATAGCTGAGTAGCACCTAAGGAAACGTTCAAGATCTTTAGTCATGAGGGAAATGCAAATCAAAACAACCCTGAGATTCCACCTCACACCAGTCAGAATGGCTAAGATCAAAAACTCAGGTCACAGCAGATGCTCTTGAGGTTGTGGAGAAAGAGGAACACTCTTTCATTGCTGGTTGGATTGCAAGCTGGTACAACCACTCTGGAAATCAGTCTGGCTGTTCCTCAGAAAATTGGACACAGTACTACCAGAAGACCTAGGAATACCATTCCTGGGCATATAGCCAGAAGATGCTCCAACATGTAATAAGGACACTTGCTCCACTATGTTCATAGTAGCCTTATAAATAATAGCCAGAAGCTGGAAAGAACCCATATGTCCTTCAACAGAGGAATGGATACAGGCCTGAACTTTCAGTAGGTGGTGTGGGAAAGGCTGGTACCTGTATGAAAGAAAGGTCACTCACAATCTGTCCTCACACAACAAACAGAACAACAAAATTCAAGTGGGTTGAATAGTTGACAGTAGGCACATGGAAGCCAAATCCATTTGTATTGCACAGAGATGACCACCTCTGCTACTTCTGATGAATGATCAACATGTTGGCTGTGCTCTGTGTGCAGGGGATTTAATGTTTACTAAAGAGCAAGAGTGAAGGAATGTGCTCTGCATGCCTTGGAATGGATAAGTGGCAGAGGTCAATGGTGCTTCTCAGATCAGAAGTAAGGGACATCTATTTCATTGCTGGACCCTCCAAGGGCTAACACACCAGGCTTTCATTGTCTCTTGAAATCTTTCTCATTCCTTCTATCCTAGAGTGTTATAAAGATAAGAGCCCTCATTTGCTCAGGCTGCCCTAAGCTCAGTTTCTTGCTCTGGTCTTCTGCTGAGCAGCCTAGTCACCTAAGGAATTAGTATACATCGGTAGCAATATTTATATTGTCTCGTTTTATTCCTTAATTTTATTTTGTGTGAAAGTAAAGTACAGTGGTAAAAGGTAACTATAAAGGTAGAACACCAAAGCTTCTGAAAGAAGCACAGGATAAGTTAAAAGAATTAAGTCTTCAGAATCCATGATATCCATACAATTGAATATAAAGTCGCGTGTAAAGTGGGAGCTAGAGAACAGATTAGCAACTTATTGATAAAAGGTTAGAGCTACTATGGAAGGCAGTTGTGCATAAAGCTAATCCAATAACAGCTGTTTGGAGACATCAACAAATATCTGAACTTGGAGAGCAGGTATTTCCCTTGGGACAGAACTCCATAATAGTGCATCAGTATTTAAATATTTAACATCCCTGAAGACAAGAACATGTATTGTGATCTCTGATGGCCGATTTGGCAAATAGAGACACATGAATTTTGCAGGAGGGATGAAGCATGAGGTATTGTCGAAAGAGTAATTGAAATTACACTTTCTAAATGCAGAAGAAAGTGAAGCCAGTAAGATTATTTGAAGCTTGTAAAGCCAAATCGGCCATAAAAAAAAAAGAATAGAGGTCATGATGTGATCATAGGAGACTCTACAAGAAGAAAAGGATGCTGTGGTGAAGGCATTAGATTTTACTGTCACTGATTCAGAGGTGTTGCAGTCAGTCATACGTGGGAGTAAATGTCCATGAAAATTATTGCTTAAATGCAGAAAATGTATTATAAAATTGATCACTCAAACTTAGAGTGAGGAAGGATAACTTCCATGGATGTTTGAACCTCACCTAAATGATGATTACAGCCATATCAGAAAGGGAGATTATGAGAAGTTTCCAGGATCCTTGCTCAGAATGCACAGTCAGTAGGACACAACAAAAAAACATGACTCACAGTGGGCAGACTTCATGATAAACAAAAGCACAGTACACAAGCATGGAAATGTCACAGTCTGGACCAGTGCTGTGGACCTAAGTGAACATGGCTCTAACATTTTGAAAGAAGAGCTTTATCTTAAGAGGATAATGAAAAGTGTTCCACTTCATAGGAAAATCTAGACTTCAGAGAAGGGAAATAACTGGACTGAGCACTTAGTAGTGGACAGAACAGGGAGGAATATTTTAAGAGTGCAAGGGTTTATGAGATAATGTAATTGAGAGGTATTTGCACTGCCAAGATAAATCCAGGAGCAGACATGTAGAGCAGAGTGTCAGAAGAGAAAATACAATGAAAAAGTTCTCCCAAGCATCTGACAGCATCTGACCCATAATCACTGAGGTCCAGTGCTGTTGAGATGAGGAGATATGGTCTGTAGTGAAGCGAGACTCCTGGTTCTAGAATATTCTAATCATCAGCTGTGGTTGAAAAGACAAAGTGGGGCAATTGTTCATAGTTAGAACCTGACTTCCTGGTCATCTTCCTCCCATATCTATAGCCATGAGGAATTAATGCTGATATGAAACTCATATCCTACACTTGGAGAGAAATCTCACTGGTCAAAGAATAGGTTTAATAATATTTTTCTAGCAATAAATCTTCAGATATTCTGGGCTGGACATGCAGAGAAATGGGTAGTAGGAATTTCGTGGTCAACATTGCTTAGTTCTGGTTCCCAGTGACCTTCATAGAAAAACTTGTGCAAAGTCTATTCATTGTATTGTGCTTAGTAAGCAGAATGATGGACAAGGATCAGTTTTAAAGTTAATTTCTAAAGTAAGACTCAAAATAAATATTTGGTAATTACCATTACTTATCCACAAAACCTGGTTATTAAACAGACTGTTCCCTTACTTAGGAAAGTTCAACTTCAGATAATGTTTATTAAAAGTATGGCTAAAAGATTGAGATTAGTAAAGCTTCAAGCAAACTGTTTTGGATACAATTATAATAGACTAAACCCGTTAAGATGCTGTCATGAGGAGCCGGTGGCAGTTTTCATGAGTCCATGGAAATCAAAGTGGAAGACAGGATTCCCTAATAGTTAGGTATAGAAGATAAACACACACACACATACACACACACACACACACACACACACACACACACACACACACTCACATCCTACTACCACCAGCAGCAGCAGCAACAGCAACAATAACAACAAAACCTGAGGCAGAAGAATACATGCACTGTGGATTTTCCCCTATAATAACTCACACTCTTAAGTAAGTGCATTCCAATAATCTTCCATTTACATGAAGAATGGCATAAAACATAGTCAGTGAAAATGCAGTTCTTAGGGCATGAATGTTGTTAGGTATTTTCCTGCTTTTACACACTAGCATGCATGTGCATGCACACACACATGCACACAAAGGGGGCTGGGTGAAAAACTACTCCTATCAGCCCTGATTCACATCAACGAAAGCATGTGTTACATAATTGTTTGAAAAAATGGTTGTTATAGCAACCTCACAGGCACAAATCAACTTTGACACAAGCAGCTGTGAGTCCTGAAGGGGAGCTGTGACAGCACTTACAGACCTGGGCTGAGTGCATTAACATGATGCTAATTCTGAAGGGAGTTGTCTTCTCTTGCCTAAAGTCCAGTTTCCTAGTCCAGTACCTGCAACATATACATCAGCTTGATAACACTCACATGCTGTGTGCATGCCCCGCCCATTCCACTCTCCTTCCTCAACACGCTAAGAACGAGAATACTGGGGAACTCATCAGCATGATGAGACAGGTCATGCTACCAGCTAACACTGACTGGCTAAGGAAAAAAATTAATGTAAATACAAGTATTGGTTTAGTATTAATTTAAAAAAAGTCATTATGTATGAAACCTTGGGAAGAATAAATAATTCTAAAAACTGGGGAATTTAGGCTGAAAATGTCTTCTTCATTTTATTTGTAAAAATACCATCTCCATTGGGATTCTCTGTGACAACAGTATTAACTATTGTTTTATACTTAATATTATAAGTATTACTGTTCTGTTTGTCAACATGTTGAATATGTCAAAAGATACCTTCTGCTTCGACCTTCCATGCCTAAAAGCTTTGTTCCCCCAGGCTAAGAAACCCTCCAGCCTTCTAAAGAATACATTGTATCCAAGCAAACCATTTCCCTGTGCCTGAGCTGAAGTTTTCATACTTTTGTGTCCTGCCAAGCAGTGTTAATAATTTTTCTCGTGTGGTTGATTGTCAATGCAACACAATCCAGAATCACCAGGAAACAATCTCAATAAGGAATTGTCTAGACCATTTTGACCTGTGTACATGCTTGTAAGGCAATTTTTCATATTGAGGTGGGAAGATCCAACCCCCGTGCGGGCACCACCAATTCATGGGCTGAGGCATGAGCTGTGTGAGAGCTGAAGAAAGTATGCTGAGCAAGGAAGTGTGTGTTCATTCCTTTCTTTCTGCTCTTGACTACAATGGAAGTAGCTTCTCAGATTTCCTGCCGTGACAACCCTGTTATGATGGACAACATAACCTGGAATTCTAAGACAAATACACATTTCCATCTCAAAGCTATATTGTGTTGGATTACTATATCACAGTAGCAAAAGTGACCCTTTACTTTGCACCCACCTCTTCATGTAAGCATTCAATGCATTCGTTCTCTTTGGTCTACTGGGATATAACTTTCATAGAGCCAGGCTCCCTCAACATCTCCTTAATCCTCAGGAATTCACATGCCATGCATTGCAGACCTAATTACTAACCAGACCCTGGGAGTGGAGGGTGTCTCAGGAAAAGACTCATTCAAATGCTTTGTGCCTATGTGCAGTCAGGTATAATTAGTTCACCTTCAACAAAGCTGAGTATTAATTCCCCTATGCACTCCAAAGAATATAGAGGGATTAGATTGACTTCTAAATTAATAATGTATGTTTTATTTACATTTTCAAAGTATTAGCTGGAGAGAAACAATAAAATTAATTAATGCTAAGGTTTTACTAATTATTAAATTCTTCACTAGTTACCAAATACAGAATAATTTGCAATACAGTGGTTAATTTCTGAAAATCTACCATTTAATTTCAATAAATAAATTTCTAAACTTCTATTTTAGGCACCACAGTTGCCAGAAAAGTCATTATATAAAAGAATCACAGCCCACAGAATTCCTTCAGCCAGTTCTGATTCTGGTACTCTTGGGGTGATCATTATAAAAAAAAAATAGTTAAAATTTACTGGACATCATTGCATGTTCCTATCATTTTCATCCTTATCTCTGAAGTAGTTTAATAATTTTGAAGATGCACAAGTTATGAAATCTCAATATGTAGTTGAGAAGTGAGGGAAAAAAGAGGTATAAGTGGATTCAGGATAAAGACTGAAACAGGTCAAATTTTCAAATATTCTGTATTCATTCATATAAAGCGAGCATCCACCAGCAGTCTGACAGCAGTATTGGTGATTATCCAATGGCTGTGTGCTTTAGGTGTCTCTTCTAATAGATTAGTATCCAAACAAACATCAATAAAAACCAACTAACAAACAAACAAACAAACAAACTAGGTCTCTGCTGGATCAAGTTTGGACTTGATCTTTATAGAAAAGCATGGTATGTTACAGAAGAAAGGTCACGGTGCCTGAAGCCTGAATCATTCCTTTCTGGCCTCATATAGTCTCATTCTACCAGAGAAGACACAGCTTAGAAATGTGCACTCAGGCAAATTCTAAGCAGTACTTAAAGGAAGTAGAATCCTGGGTTTAAACCTAGGCCTATAATCAGCTGCTGGTTCCTATAAGCAAATCTTTGAACATTTTTATACTGAGTTTCCACATCTGTGAAATGGGGGTAAATATCTACACTTTGGGCATTTGTAATGGATAAAAGATAATACAAGTAGATAATAATATGGACGTGCACATATAGTGCTCACTGATTGATTCACAGCTAAACTCTCTCCTCCATATGACACCCTATAAGAGACATAACATTATCACCTTATTACCATATTCATAATCTTTTAAGACTTCTTTCATATCCTCACACACAAAACCAAGTTTCAGGTTGCTAATATTTGTTCAATCTCTGCTCTTTCCTGTTCTGATGGCATGTGATAAACGGTGATAATTTTGACTTTGAGCTTTACTTATATCTGTGACTATGAATTTGAAAGTTGCATTTTACCAGAGAGTGGTTAATGTTGGCATCCTAGACTGTCACCTGCTGAGATATGAGCTCTCTCTTTTTAGGGGAGAAAGTCAATGATGTGAGAAGCTCGTGTGCGACTAAAGCAATAGCAATAGAGATAAGCTTTGTGCAGACTACAGAGAGCACTTAAGGCCACTGACAGATATATAAGGAAGTGACTCCAAGCACTAGGACACTGGCCTCCTCTCTGACCTGAAGTTTTGTGCAGCTTTGGCAGAAGGGAAGGAAAACCATGACCTGGCTGAGATAAAACCTCCCAAAGTCCAATCGACATCAAATAAATATTTCAACAGACAAAGTAGGAAGACTATTTATCTATGAGAGTTGGACAATACCTACGGAAAAGGGGCTAGAGAAATTTCCATACTTTTCTATATTTGTCTGAGGTCAAAACAGGACTGTCAACAAGTATGTGACACCTGATGTGAGGCTTCCCTGGACACAGTGTGTCTTGTATCTCACACTGTGGTAGCACATGAGAGACATTTCACTGGTGTCTCCAAGCATATGATGTCTTACACAATGGCAGAGAATCTCAAAAATTATTCAAACTTGCTTATAGGGATAAACAATAAGAAGCAAACAAAAACAAAACAAAGAAACAAGCAAACAAAACACAAAGCAAAGCCTAGAGAACCTACTTCCTCTGTGGTATGGTTTTGTCTGGGTCCTCCTCTCCAGTTTCACACTTCCTTCTGTGTCATCCAGCTTTGTGGTGGGTATCATTTTATGGACTAATTTTGTTTTGTTTTGTTTTCCACTCTTTTTTTTTTTTGAGATGGGTCAAAACACAATTAATTCAGAACCCAATGCTGGCTTCCTTTCTACTCTGTTTTTCGATCCTAGTCTAATTAAGCATGCTGATCCAAGATAAAAGACGAAAGACAGCCCTAGACTTACTTATGTTGGGTGCCAGATCATTGTCTGACAACAGCAGAGGACTCAGGAAATCAAATTCTGGCTCAGTTTGCAGAACTGCTGATGGTATTTTAGTGTTAGCATTTTCCTTCTTAAATGTGTAGCAAATGTAGTAAGTGCCCTCCCCCTACTGTATCTGGAATTTAGCCTGACCCATGAGGACATACAGACAGTAATAACCCCAGAATTTAGGGGATTCAGTCCCATATTCTTTATATTAGCTGTTGTACCCAGAAGCTATGAAATGAAAGGCAGTATGATCTGTTGAAATATTTGGGCTTTGGATAATCTGCCTTCCCTTTAAACTCTTCCACTGAGACTTTGAATAAATTATTTATTAGTGTTTTCATTACTGGAGTTCTTAAATGTAAACATATACTAAAAGATAAATATATGTTTAAGGTACATAAAACTTGACAGCATCCCAGACAGAATGACCTATGCCATTAAGGAAGAGGCCATAGCTGTCCTCAGCCTGTCTCCTCTTGTCATGTAAGATCAGACCCTGGTGAGAAATAAAGGCACAATAACAAATGCTATAGATTTCTGACCCTATGTTTAGCCTTCTTAAGCCTCAATATCTTCACATGAAAAAAGACCAGGAAAAGAAGAAAGCCAATTTCAAAGAACATGAGGATGAAAGAAACTGACCATTGTAGAATACTTTGCCCTTTGACATTTTACACTGTGTTCTTGGCATTCCATTTTGAGCGTTATTTGCCTTCTTGCTTTAGAAAGGTCTGTCTTCTGCCTGCTTGAGCGGAAAGCAAACTCCATCTCTTCTAAGAGATAATAACTTGTTCCCTCCAACAGCATTGAAAGGTTTGAATCAAAGTAGGAAGAGCAAAGTTGTATAACTCTGTGACAAAAGGAGAAAGTAAACAGGAATAGACCAAGGGTTCTTCTCTGAGAAACACCAGTGACTGTCAAAACAAATCCAACTATCAAGGCAAAGATAAACAGGGTGGAGCAAGAGGATCTTCTACTGAGAAGTGAGGGGGAAGTGGCAGGTGACAGGACCCATCGTGTTAACTTCTTTTAGGAAAAGAACATTTCCATGCATTTGCTACCACTGAGAGAAAGCTCTATTGCTGTCCCAAAGGTAAATGACTTCTAATGGCTAATGGTCTCTGTTTGACCTCTAGATATGCTGAATTTTCTAAATCCCTATTAGTTTCCAGGTATCTGCTTGTATAATTCTAGTACACATTTATCTTTCCTCTTCTGTCATTGTACCCAGCCATGAGCCCATGGAACATGTGGATATGCTTCCTGGCATAGAAACATATAACTAATGTTCCCTAAACCCCAAGTTTCATACAGTGACCTAACACTGAGCTTGGGACATTACTAGAACCATTGAACAGAGTTCAATTGTTCCTTTTGGGAATTCAAAGCTATTCTAGAAAAACCACATATATTAGTTGTGTTTCTTGTTGCTGTGAAAAAAATACTTGACCAAAATCAGTTAAAGAAGTGAGGGTTTATTATGACCTAGAGTATGAACGGACATGTCTTTTCATGGCCAGAAAAGTATGGGGAGCAGAGCAGGAGAACAACTCATCACATTGCATCCACACTGCAGAAGCTTCAAGTCCACAGGAAGTGGGGCTGTCCATGAAAGCTTAAGGCCTGCTTCCAGTAACTCACTTCCTCCACTAAGGTTTCAGAAGCGCCATAAACTTTCCAAATGGAACCACAACTATATCCAAGCATTCAAATGCATGAACCTCTGAGGGGCAGTTTGCATTCAATCCATATTTTGGCCCCCTGGTCCTAATAAGCTCATGACCATCTCATGATGCAGAATGAATTCTTTCCATCTTCTGTTGTCATCAATAATTCCAACAATCTTGAAAAGTCCAAATTCTCTTTTGAAACTCAGTGCAGTTTTCTACTTACTAGCTCCTGGATGATGACAACAATGATGATGATGACAATGATGATGACCCAATGATGATGATGATGATGATGATGATGATGATGATGATGATGATGATGATGATATGATGTGATCACGCTATATACATCTGGCATGTTATGGCACAAAATAAATATTTCCATTATAAATAGTAGGAATGTGAAATAACAAGGGATGGGAAGACTTAAGCATGACTAAACTTAGGAGATCAAACATCAAATCCCAATATAAAGTATTTAGGGCTGGTGACAGAATGATCTTGTCTCCAATAGGGCTTCTTTCTTGAGTGAGATCTATTCCAAGCTTCAGTTTTCTCAGTGGATGTTCCATGGTTCCATTATCTTTAACATCTTGGGGTCTCAGTACAACTTATTTTCATAGCTTTGTGATGACTTCTCAAATCCTCCTTGGAGGGACTTGGAACTTATTATGCATTGCTAAGTCTCAAACCACTCTCTGGGACCATGGTGTAAGATTGAATAGCCTACTTAATCTTGCATCTTTTATGCCTGGAAAACCACTGTTATGTGGACAATGCTGCCAACTTCTGCTGACAGCTCAGGATGGATATTGGATCCCTTGAGCCATATTTTCAGCAACAACTTTGTCTAGAAGGAAATAATTGCTCTCCAGGAACAAGGAAGCCCATTTAGCATTCTTAATTTAGGCTTTTGTCCTTTCAAATAAATTTTACCTTCTCATAAGTTGGAACATTTAATAAATGGGTTGTTGTCCTTGGAGTACATTTATCTCAGTGCAGAGTAGGGGGCTTCTCTTTTACAGTTATAACCACGTGTTTAGGATTCATGCATCTTTGTCTCAACTTTAAATTAGTTCAAGCTGGTTTCTTGACAATCTGCAAATTTTCAACATCTTTCTTACCCCCTGTTGTTATTTTTATTTTTTTTAATATATACCTGAATAAGAATGGTGAGAAGTAATCATTCCACAGCCTGAATGCAATCTTGCCCTCAAATTCCTCTACTAAACACATAGTTCATTAAATTTCAAGCAGCCTCACTTAAAATGCATCTGAATACATTTTTTAAACTAGAAAGCAATCTAAATGTCTTCTAATCTAGTTACTAACATAATCCTTGTTCTCCTCTAACCCTCATACGCTGGGCTTCTACAGTCTATATTTCTTTTAATGGTCTAGTTCCCCAAATATCCTTTAGAATGACACATAAAGCATTTAAAAAATTGCTCTAGAATTTTTCTTACCCTAAGCTCTAAAGTCTTCCCCTGTCTTCTTGAAAATTAGTTCCAAATGCCTACAAAGTTTATGATCATGTTTATCATGTAATAACCCTACTTCTGGTACCAATTTTCTGTATTATTTTTCTCATTGCTGTGACAAAATACAAGACCAGATGCCTTTTATGGAAGAAAAAGTTGTTCTAGGCTTTAAACATGAAGGAATTCATTCTATCATGGTGGGAAAGGCATGAAAATGGGAGCAAGAACACATTTGGTTCCATTGCATCCACAATCAAGAAGGAATGTGTGAGAGAGAAGGAAATGAGGCCACAGTCTAAAACCTCAAGATCAATCCTCTGTAATCCACTTCCTCCATCAAGGCTACACACTTCTTAAACGTTCTATATCCTTCCAAAATAACACCACCATCTATGGATTAAGTATTCAAATATCTCAACTTACGGGGGATATTTCACATTCAAACCACATCGTTGAACTTGGTAATCTATTTTTTCCACATGATTTTTCTGTATTAGGAAACTGACTTGATTCGAAGTTCAGAATATATGCAGATGATTGAAAATTAAATAAGACAAACAAATAAAAGGCTCATTTCCTCAATACTTTCTTCCATCAGAATTTGACCTTTAGTATAGGATGATACACAAAAGGTACTGGTTTGGTAGGCTCAGTAGTACACAACTGTAATTCCAATATCCAGAAAGTAAAGCAGGGAAATCACAACTCTGGAGGAACATTGATGGCACTATGTTCCAAAGATGAGCCAGCCTGAGCAACTTATCAATACCCTGTTAAAAGAAACACAGCTGAAGCATAAGGCAGAAAAATAAGACAGACTCCGGAGTCTAACATACCCCATTGATCTGATATCCCTTGTGTGCTTAAGCAGTTTTTCTCTCCTTTTGGGGGGGGGGTGGGGTGGTGGAGACATATTTTTTATTCAAAACACTTCATGGACTTCTATTAAAGATACAGATTTTGAAGAGTACAATATTCATTGAAGAATAAAGAAGCATAGATAATTAAGAGTCAATGACAACTGATACTATGCAGTTTGGTACCATGAAATTTATGAGTAAAAGTTCCAAGAACCAGCTGCAATGGGGAGTGGGCCCAGCTTTCTTTCTCAGTGTAGAAGGACTCCTGATAGATTTTCTGGGATGTCACCTTCCTGATTTCCCCTCTTGCTCCTAGATTGATCCAGAAAAAGAATGAGAGAAGCCCACAAAGACAACTCCAAAGCAAAGAAAGTCTCCTCGGGATTTTTTTTGTTTCAATTCCTGCTCAGACTGTCATTAGCAGCTTTAAAGCTTGATCCAGACATCCCTCTTTCTCATCATCTAAAACTAAAAACAGGTATTGACTGGTGCTTCTAAATCTCTCTGATTCCCAAGTTGTCTCAACAATTTAGGAAAGCCTCCACTTAAAATAGATGGATCTCATCATAATTCTGGAAACATGAAGAGCTATATAAAGGCTTTTTACAGGTTTTACTTCATTTATCATCTCCAATTAATGGTCAGATAATTACTAATCTCTATTCCTCTGGCAAAGAAACTGGCTTAGGTGTGTTATAGTAATCCAGTTCAGGTGGCTAGCTGATAGCAATTGGTATTTTAATTAATTAACTAATGAATTAATTTACATCTTAAACAGATTTTCATCTTCTGATCTCCTTTTAAACACTAGCATCAAATGTAGTCATATACTGTATCATTATGAACTCAGATGTATTATTCACCTTGAGCATCTTGCCCAGTGTCTGACATGGAGTATAAAACCAAATTCTTAATAATGAGACTAGTCTTAACAAATTGGTTTGTTATTCTCAGTTGGTTTGTGTGGTAATTAATGTTGCTTTTTGTGAAATTAATCATCATCTGTAACAAATATCTTGTGAACCACTAACAATGTACTAGGTATTGTTCCAACCTACTTATTTAAACTTTGCTATTGCTCTTTGAATTAGTCATTAGTGTGATCTCAAGGTCTACATGTGATAAGTAAGTTTCCCACATTCTAAAGAAGCAGGATTGGAAGGAATTTTGAGATCAAAAGGTTTTTACTGCATATCATGTTCTTAACTACATGTCTACATATGATGCTGGTCCTCCACAGCTTCTGTATATATGGTAGAATCATCTTCAGAGCTTGACCAATATATCTGTAACCATTTTTTAATAAATTATATACATATGGTTTTATATTATGCTGGAGTTCAAGATTTTGTGTCTAGTACATTTGCCAAGCACATGTGCACTGTCTGTGCACTGGAAGGAGGTCATATGGGTCAAATGATTCACATTTATTTCCACTTACATTATCCTAAAGCTCCCTACTTACTTATTCTTAAAAGCTATATGCATTAAATGGCACCCTAAACTATCTGCCTAAAACTATTCTCATGAAATTTCAGTAATTTCAGTGTCTTAGGTTGTTTTCTATAGTGGCTATACACTGGGATTACATTCTGAATTCAATTAATTTCAGAACCATTAAAGTTAAAGTTGAGGTTCATAATTATCATATGTTGATGTTTAAATCAATGCTAATTGGAGTATTGATATAGCAGTGCAGGTGTCTTGGTTGGAGTTTATGGGGGTTTTTTGTTTGTTTGGGTTTTTTTGGGGTTTTTTTTGTTGTTTTTTTTTTTTTTTTTTTTTTTTTTTTGGTTTTTCGAGACAGGGTTTCACTGTGTAGCCCTGGCTGTCCTGGAACTCACTCTGTAGACCAGGCTGGACACGAACTCAGAAATCCACCTGCCTCTGCCTCCCAAGTGCTGGAATTAAAGGAGTGTACCACCACTGCCCGGTTTGGTTGGAGTTTCTATTGTTGTGATAAAACACTGTGACCAAAAGGGAGGAAAGGGTTTATTTTATATTACAGTTCCATGTCATAGTCCATCACTGAGGGAGGTCAGGACAGGAATTCAAACAGGGCAGGAACCTGGCAGCAGGTGATAGGGGCCATAGAGGAGTGCTGCTTACTGGCTTGCTTTGCATGGCTTCCTCTGCCTGTTTTCTTATAGCACCTAGAAATACTTGCCAAGGGATTGTTCCACCCACAGTGGACTTTAGCTCTCCTACCTCAATTACCAGTCAAAGAAAATACACTATAGACTTGCCTGTGGGTCATACTTCTGGAGGGATTTTCTCAATTAAGATTTCTTTTTCTGGCTGGCAAGATGGCTCAGCAGTTAAGAGCACTGACTGATCTTTCAAAGGTCCTGAGTTCAATTCCCAGCAACCACATGGTGGCTCACAACCATCCGTAATGAGATCTGACGCCCTCTTCTGGTGTGTCTGAAGACAGCTAAAAAAAAAAAAAAAGATTTATTTTTCAAAGATATGTCTCTAGCTAGTGTTAATTTGACATAAAACTAGGCAGCATAGAAGGCCTAGAAAAACCAAATGTCTTCAATATGTATTTATTAGTAAAGATTTAAATTTCAGGTTTATAAGAAATAAACTCTTATATTCCATGCTTAACAAAATGGTTCTGTCTGTCTCTCAGTAGCTTAAAAGATTACTTCTCTATTAATATCCAAAGTTAGCATTAGTATTTTCTATACAACACACCTCTCCATGTATACTGCCATACCTCTGGAACCTTCTACTGCAAATGATACTACTTCCTGTGTTCACTTTGGCAGAACATATACTAAAATTGGAATGACTCTACTTCCTTCTTAAGCCTTATCTCTGCTGTCTTCTGTGAGGGTAACTTCTTTTTTATTTTTATTTTTTATTAGATATTTTTTTATTTACAATTTAGATGTTATCCTCTTTCCTGGTTTCCCCTCCGAAAAATCCCCTATTCCCTCCCCCTCCCCCTGTTAACCAACCCACCCTCTCCTGCTTCCTGGT